>JAFHLA010000010.1:3797500-4013601 GCA_021432705.1 Caranx ignobilis | reverse complement strand
CCCCCTGCTCTGCTCTCCTGGTCTCTGTGTAGCCCCCCGTGTTGTGGTGGGGGGCTTGCCTCCGGCGTGGTCAGATCTGCCCCATTAGTTTGACCGCGGCCAGCGGCTTCGCCAACGCTGCTCTGCCCCCGCCCCTCTGCTCTGCTTCCTGGTCTCTGTGTCTAGCCCCGTGTATGTGTATGGGCTGGCTGCCTCCGGCGTGGTCAGATCTGCCCCATTAGTTTGACCGCGGCCAGCGGCTTCGCCAACGCTGCTCTGCCCCCGCCCTCTGCTCTGCTTCCTGGTCTCTGTGTAGCCCCGTGTATGTGTATGGGCTGGCTGCCTCCGGCGTGGTCAGATCTGCCCCATTAGTTTGACCGCGGCCAGCGGCTTCGCCAACGCTGCTCTGCCCCCGCCCCTCTGCTCTGCTTCCTGGTCTCTGTGTAGCCCCGTGTATGTGTATGGGGCTGGCTGCCTCCGGCGTGGTCAGATCTGCCCCATTAGTTTGACCGCGGCCAGCGGCTTCGCCAACGCTGCTCTGCCCCCGCCCCTCTGCTCTGCTTCCTGGTCTCTGTGTAGCCCCGTGTATGTGTATGGGGCTGGCTGCCTCCGGCGTGGTCAGATCTGCCCCATTAGTTTGACCGCGGCCAGCGGCTTCGCCAACGCTGCTCTGCCCCCGCCCCTCTGCTCTGCTTCCTGGTCTGTGTCTAGCCCCGTGTATGTGTATGGGGCTGGCTGCCTCCGGCGTGGTCAGATCTGCCCCATTAGTTTGACCGCGGCCAGCGGCTTCGCCAACGCTGCTCTGCCCCCGCCCCTCTGCTCTGCTTCCTGGTCTGTGCTAGCCCCGTGTATGTGTATGGGGCTGGCTGCCTCCGGCGTGGTCAGATCTGCCCCATTAGTTTGACCGCGGCCAGCGGCTTCGCCAACGCTGCTCTGCCCCCGCCCTCTCCTCTGCTTCCTGGTCTGTGTCTAGCCCCGTGTATGTGTATGGGGCTGGCTGCCTCCGGCGTGGTCAGATCTGCCCCATTAGTTTGACCGCGGCCAGCGGCTTCGCCACGCTGCTCTGCCCCCGCCCCTCTGCTCTGCTTCCTGGTCTGTGTCTAGCCCCGTGTATGTGTATGGGGCTGGCTGCCTCCGGCGTGGTCAGATCTGCCCCATTAGTTTGACCGCGGCCAGCGGCTTCGCCAACGCTGCTCTGCCCCCGCCCCTCTGCTCTGCTTCCTGGTCTGTGTGTAGCCCCGTGTATGTGTATGGGGCTGGCTGCCTCCGGCGTGGTCAGATCTGCCCCATTAGTTTGACCGCGGCCAGCGCTTCGCCAACGCTGCTCTGCCCCCCGCCCCTCTGCTCTGCTTCCTGGTCTGTGTCTAGCCCCGTGTATGTGTATGGGGCTGGCTGCCTCCGGCGTGGTCAGATCTGCCCCATTAGTTTGACCGCGGCCAGCGGCTTCGCCAACGCTGCTCTGCCCCCGCCCCTCTGCTCTGCTTCCTGGTCTGTGTCTAGCCCCGTGTATGTGTATGGGGCTGGCTGCCTCCGGCGTGGTCAGATCTGCCCCATTAGTTTGACCGCGGCCAGCGGCTTCGCCAACGCTGCTCTGCCCCCGCCCCTCTGCTCTGCTTCCTGGTCTGTGTCTAGCCCCGTGTATGTGTATGGGGCTGGCTGCCTCCGGCGTGGTCAGATCTGCCCCATTAGTTTGACCGCGGCCAGCGGCTTCGCCAACGCTGCTCTGCCCCCGCCCCTCTGCTCTGCTTCCTGGTCTGTGTCTAGCCCCGTGTATGTGTATGGGGCTGGCTGCCTCCGGCGTGGTCAGATCTGCCCCATTAGTTTGACCGCGGCCAGCGGCTTCGCCAACGCTGCTCTGCCCCCGCCCCTCTGCTCTGCTTCCTGGTCTGTGTCTAGCCCCGTGTATGTGTATGGGGCTGGCTGCCTCCGGCGTGGTCAGATCTGCCCCATTAGTTTGACCGCGGCCAGCGGCTTCGCCAACGCTGCTCTGCCCCCGCCCCTCTGCTCTGCTTCCTGGTCTGTGTCTAGCCCCGTGTATGTGTATGGGGCTGGCTGCCTCCGGCGTGGTCAGATCTGCCCCATTAGTTTGACCGCGGCCAGCGGCTTCGCCAACGCTGCTCTGCCCCCGCCCCTCTGCTCTGCTTCCTGGTCTGTGTCTAGCCCCGTGTATGTGTATGGGGCTGGCTGCCTCCGGCGTGGTCAGATCTGCCCCATTAGTTTGACCGCGGCCAGCGGCTTCGCCAACGCTGCTCTGCCCCCGCCCCTCTGCTCTGCTTCCTGGTGTGTCTAGCCCCGTGTATGTGTATGGGGCTGGCTGCCTCCGGCGTGGTCAGATCTGCCCCATTAGTTTGACCGCGGCCAGCGGCTTCGCCAACGCTGCTCTGCCCCCGCCCCTCTGCTCTGCTTCCTGGTCTGTGTCTAGCCCCGTGTATGTGTATGGGGCTGGCTGCCTCCGGCGTGGTCAGATCTGCCCCATTAGTTTGACCGCGGCCAGCGGCTTCGCCAACGCTGCTCTGCCCCCGCCCCTCTGCTCTGCTTCCTGGTCTGTGTCTAGCCCCGTGTATGTGTATGGGGCTGGCTGCCTCCGGCGTGGTCAGATCTGCCCCATTAGTTTGACCGCGGCCAGCGGCTTCGCCAACGCTGCTCTGCCCCCGCCCCTCTGCTCTGCTTCCTGGTCTGTGTCTAGCCCCGTGTATGTGTATGGGGCTGGCTGCCTCCGGCGTGGTCAGATCTGCCCCATTAGTTTGACCGCGGCCAGCGGCTTCGCCAACGCTGCTCTGCCCCCGCCCTCTGCTCTGCTTCCTGGTCTCTGTCTAGCCCCGTGTATGTGTATGGGGCTGGCTGCCTCCGGCGTGGTCAGATCTGCCCCATTAGTTTGACCGCGGCCAGCGGCTTCGCCAACGCTGCTCTGCCCCCGCCCCTCTCTCTCTGCTTCCTGGTCTCTGTCTAGCCCCGTGTATGTGTATGGGGCTGGCTGCCTCCGGCGTGGTCAGATCTGCCCCATTAGTTTGACCGCGGCCAGCGGCTTCGCCAACGCTGCTCTGCCCCCGCCCCTCTGCTCTGCTTCCTGGTCTGTGTCTAGCCCCGTGTATGTGTATGGGGCTGGCTGCCTCCGGCGTGGTCAGATCTGCCCCATTAGTTTGACCGCGGCCAGCGGCTTCGCCAACGCTGCTCTGCCCCCGCCCCTCTGCTCTGCTTCCTGGTCTGTGTCTAGCCCCGTGTATGTGTATGGGGCTGGCTGCCTCCGGCGTGGTCAGATCTGCCCCATTAGTTTGACCGCGGCCAGCGGCTTCGCCAACGCTGCTCTGCCCCCGCCCCTCTGCTCTGCTTCCTGGTCTGTGTCTAGCCCCGTGTATGTGTATGGGGCTGGCTGCCTCCGGCGTGGTCAGATCTGCCCCATTAGTTTGACCGCGGCCAGCGGCTTCGCCAACGCTGCTCTGCCCCCGCCCTCTCCTCTGCTTCCTGGTCTGTGTCTAGCCCCGTGTATGTGTATGGGGCTGGCTGCCTCCGGCGTGGTCAGATCTGCCCCATTAGTTTGACCGCGGCCAGCGGCTTCGCCAACGCTGCTCTGCCCCCGCCCCTCTGCTCTGCTTCCTGGTCTGTGTCTAGCCCCGTGTATGTGTATGGGGCTGGCTGCCTCCGGCGTGGTCAGATCTGCCCCATTAGTTTGACCGCGGCCAGCGGCTTCGCCAACGCTGCTCTGCCCCCGCCCCTCTGCTCTGCTTCCTGGTCTGTGTCTAGCCCCGTGTATGTGTATGGGGCTGGCTGCCTCCGGCGTGGTCAGATCTGCCCCATTAGTTTGACCGCGGCCAGCGGCTTCGCCAACGCTGCTCTCTGCCCCCGCCCCTCTGCTCTGCTTCCTGGTCTCTGTCTAGCCCCGTGTATGTGTATGGGGCTGGCTGCCTCCGTGGTCAGATCTGCCCCATTAGTTTGACCGCGGCCAGCGGCTTCGCCAACGCTGCTCTGCCCCCCGCCCCTCTGCTCTGCTTCCTGGTCTGTGTCTAGCCCCGTGTATGTGTATGGGGCTGGCTGCCTCCGGCGTGGTCAGATCTGCCCCATTAGTTTGACCGCGGCCAGCGGCTTCGCCAACGCTGCTCTGCCCCCCGCCCCTCTGCTCTGCTTCCTGGTCTGTGTCTAGCCCCGTGTATGTGTATGGGGCTGGCTGCCTCCGGCGTGGTCAGATCTGCCCCATTAGTTTGACCGCGGCCAGCGGCTTCGCCAACGCTGCTCTGCCCCCGCCCCTCTGCTCTGCTTCCTGGTCTGTGTCTAGCCCCGTGTATGTGTATGGGGCTGGCTGCCTCCGGCGTGGTCAGATCTGCCCCATTAGTTTGACCGCGGCCAGCGGCTTCGCCAACGCTGCTCTGCCCCCGCCCCTCTCCTCTGCTCTGCTTCCTGGTCTGTGTCTAGCCCCGTGTATGTGTATGGGGCTGGCTGCCTCCGGCGTGGTCAGATCTGCCCCATTAGTTTGACCGCGGCCAGCGGCTTCGCCACGCTGCTGCTCTGCCCCCGCCCCTCTGCTCTGCTTCCTGGTCTGTGTCTAGCCCCGTGTATGTGTATGGGGCTGGCTGCCTCCGGCGTGGTCAGATCTGCCCCATTAGTTTGACCGCGGCCAGCGGCTTCGCCAACGCTGCTCTGCCCCCGCCCCTCTGCTCTGCTTCCTGGTCTCTGTCTAGCCCCGTGTATGTGTATGGGGCTGGCTGCCTCCGGCGTGGTCAGATCTGCCCCATAGTTTGACCGCGGCCAGCGGCTTCGCCAACGCTGCTCTGCCCCGCCCCTCTGCTCTGCTTCCTGGTCTGTGTCTAGCCCCGTGTATGTGTATGGGGCTGGCTGCCTCCGTGGTCAGATCTGCCCCATTAGTTTGACCGCGGCCAGCGCTTCGCCAACGCTGCTCTGCCCCCGCCCCTCTGCTCTGCTTCCTGGTCTGTGTCTAGCCCGTGTATGTGTATGGGGCTGGCTGCCTCCGGCGTGGTCAGATCTGCCCCATTAGTTTGACCGCGGCCAGCGGCTTCGCCAACGCTGCTCTGCCCCCGCCCCTCTGCTCTGCTTCCTGGTCTGTGTCTAGCCCCGTGTATGTGTATGGGGCTGGCTGCCTCCGGCGTGGTCAGATCTGCCCCATTAGTTTGACCGCGGCCAGCGGCTTCGCCAACGCTGCTCTGCCCCCCGCCCCTCTGCTCTGCTTCCTGGTCTGTGTCTAGCCCCGTGTATGTGTATGGGGCTGGCTGCCTCCGGCGTGGTCAGATCTGCCCCATTAGTTTGACCGCGGCCAGCGGCTTCGCCAACGCTGCTCTGCCCCCGCCCTCTCCTCTGCTTCCTGGTCTGTGTCTAGCCCCGTGTATGTGTATGGGGCTGGCTGCCTCCGGCGTGGTCAGATCTGCCCCATTAGTTTGACCGCGGCCAGCGGCTTCGCCAACGCTGCTCTGCCCCCGCCCCTCTGCTCTGCTTCCTGGTCTGTGTCTAGCCCCGTGTATGTGTATGGGGCTGGCTGCCTCCGGCGTGGTCAGATCTGCCCCATTAGTTTGACCGCGGCCAGCGGCTTCGCCAACGCTGCTCTGCCCCCGCCCCTCTGCTCTGCTTCCTGGTCTGTGTCTAGCCCCGTGTATGTGTATGGGGCTGGCTGCCTCCGGCGTGGTCAGATCTGCCCCATTAGTTTGACCGCGGCCAGCGGCTTCGCCAACGCTGCTCTGCCCCCGCCCCTCTGCTCTGCTTCCTGGTCTGTGTCTAGCCCCGTGTATGTGTATGGGGCTGGCTGCCTCCGGCGTGGTCAGATCTGCCCCATTAGTTTGACCGCGGCCAGCGGCTTCGCCAACGCTGCTCTGCCCCCGCCCCTCTGCTCTGCTTCCTGGTCTGTGTCTAGCCCCGTGTATGTGTATGGGGCTGGCTGCCTCCGGCGTGGTCAGATCTGCCCCATTAGTTTGACCGCGGCCAGCGGCTTCGCCAACGCTGCTCTGCCCCCGCCCCTCTGCTCTGCTTCCTGGTCTGTGTCTAGCCCCGTGTATGTGTATGGGGCTGGCTGCCTCCGGCGTGGTCAGATCTGCCCCATTAGTTTGACCGCGGCCAGCGGCTTCGCCAACGCTGCTCTGCCCCCGCCCCTCTGCTCTGCTTCCTGGTCTGTGTCTAGCCCCGTGTATGTGTATGGGGCTGGCTGCCTCCGGCGTGGTCAGATCTGCCCCATTAGTTTGACCGCGGCCAGCGGCTTCGCCAACGCTGCTCTGCCCCCGCCCCTCTCTCTGCTTCCTGGTCTGTGTCTAGCCCCGTGTATGTGTATGGGGCTGCTGCCTCCGGCGTGGTCAGATCTGCCCCATTAGTTTGACCGCGGCCAGCGGCTTCGCCAACGCTGCTCTGCCCCCGCCCCTCTGCTCTGCTTCCTGGTCTGTGTCTAGCCCCGTGTATGTGTATGGGGCTGGCTGCCTCCGGCGTGGTCAGATCTGCCCCATTAGTTTGACCGCGGCCAGCGGCTTCGCCAACGCTGCTCTGCCCCCGCCCCTCTGCTCTGCTTCCTGGTCTGTGTCTAGCCCCGTGTATGTGTATGGGGCTGGCTGCCTCCGGCGTGGTCAGATCTGCCCCATTAGTTTGACCGCGGCCAGCGGCTTCGCCAACGCTGCTCTGCCCCCGCCCCTCTGCTCTGCTTCCTGGTCTGTGTCTAGCCCCGTGTATGTGTATGGGGCTGGCTGCCTCCGGCGTGGTCAGATCTGCCCCATTAGTTTGACCGCGGCCAGCGGCTTCGCCAACGCTGCTCTGCCCCCGCCCCTCTGCTCTGCTTCCTGGTCTGTGTCTAGCCCGTGTATGTGTATGGGGCTGGCTGCCTCCGGCGTGGTCAGATCTGCCCCATTAGTTTGACCGCGGCCAGCGGCTTCGCCAACGCTGCTCTGCCCCCGCCCCTCTGCTCTGCTTCCTGGTCTGTGTCTAGCCCCGTGTATGTGTATGGGGCTGGCTGCCTCCGGCGTGGTCAGATCTGCCCCATTAGTTTGACCGCGGCCAGCGGCTTCGCCAACGCTGCTCTGCCCCCGCCCCTCTGCTCTGCTTCCTGGTCTGTGTCTAGCCCCGTGTATGTGTATGGGGCTGGCTGCCTCCGGCGTGGTCAGATCTGCCCCATTAGTTTGACCGCGGCCAGCGGCTTCGCCAACGCTGCTCTGCCCCCGCCCCTCTGCTCTGCTTCCTGGTCTGTGTCTAGCCCCGTGTATGTGTATGGGGCTGGCTGCCTCCGGCGTGGTCAGATCTGCCCCATTAGTTTGACCGCGGCCAGCGGCTTCGCCAACGCTGCTCTGCCCCCGCCCCTCTGCTCTGCTTCCTGGTCTGTGTCTAGCCCCGTGTATGTGTATGGGGCTGGCTGCCTCCGGCGTGGTCAGATCTGCCCCATTAGTTTGACCGCGGCCAGCGGCTTCGCCAACGCTGCTCTGCCCCCGCCCCTCCCTCTGCTTCCTGGTCTGTGTCTAGCCCCGTGTATGTGTATGGGGCTGGCTGCCTCCGGCGTGGTCAGATCTGCCCCATTAGTTTGACCGCGGCCAGCGGCTTCGCCAACGCTGCTCTGCCCCCGCCCCTCTGCTCTGCTTCCTGGTCTGTGTCTAGCCCCGTGTATGTGTATGGGGCTGGCTGCCTCCGGCGTGGTCAGATCTGCCCCATTAGTTTGACCGCGGCCAGCGGCTTCGCCAACGCTGCTCTGCCCCCGCCCTCTGCTCTGCTTCCTGGTCTGTGTCTAGCCCCGTGTATGTGTATGGGGCTGGCTGCCTCCGGCGTGGTCAGATCTGCCCCATTAGTTTGACCGCGGCCAGCGGCTTCGCCAACGCTGCTCTGCCCCCGCCCCTCTGCTCTGCTTCCTGGTCTGTGTCTAGCCCCGTGTATGTGTATGGGGCTGGCTGCCTCCGGCGTGGTCAGATCTGCCCCATTAGTTTGACCGCGGCCAGCGGCTTCGCCAACGCTGCTCTGCCCCCGCCCCTCTGCTCTGCTTCCTGGTCTGTGTCTAGCCCCGTGTATGTGTATGGGGCTGGCTGCCTCCGGCGTGGTCAGATCTGCCCCATTAGTTTGACCGCGGCAGCGGCTTCGCCAACGCTGCTCTGCCCCCGCCCCTCTGCTCTGCTTCCTGGTCTGTGTGTAGCCCCGTGTATGTGTATGGGGCTGGCTGCCTCCGGCGTGGTCAGATCTGCCCCATTAGTTTGACCGCGGCCAGCGGCTTCGCCAACGCTGCTCTGCCCCCGCCCCTCTGCTCTGCTTCCTGGTCTGTGTCTAGCCCCGTGTATGTGTATGGGCTGGCTGCCTCCGGCGTGGTCAGATCTGCCCCATTAGTTTGACCGCGGCCAGCGGCTTCGCCAACGCTGCTCTGCCCCCCCCCCCTCTCCTCTGCTTCCTGGTCTGTGTCTAGCCCCGTGTATGTGTATGGGGCTGGCTGCCTCCGGCGTGGTCAGATCTGCCCCATTAGTTTGACCGCGGCCAGCGGCTTCGCCAACGCTGCTCTGCCCCCGCCCCTCTGCTCTGCTTCCTGGTCTGTGTCTAGCCCCGTGTATGTGTATGGGGCTGGCTGCCTCCGGCGTGGTCAGATCTGCCCCATTAGTTTGACCGCGGCCAGCGGCTTCGCCAACGCTGCTCTGCCCCCGCCCCTCTGCTCTGCTTCCTGGTCTGTGTAGCCCCGTGTATGTGTATGGGGCTGGCTGCCTCCGGCGTGGTCAGATCTGCCCCATTAGTTTGACCGCGGCCAGCGGCTTCGCCAACGCTGCTCTGCCCCCGCCCCTCTGCTCTGCTTCCTGGTCTGTGTGTAGCCCCGTGTATGTGTATGGGGCTGGCTGCCTCCGGCGTGGTCAGATCTGCCCCATTAGTTTGACCGCGGCCAGCGGCTTCGCCAACGCTGCTCTGCCCCCGCCCTCTGCTCTGCTTCCTGGTCTGTGTCTAGCCCCGTGTATGTGTATGGGGCTGGCTGCCTCCGGCGTGGTCAGATCTGCCCCATTAGTTTGACCGCGGCCAGCGGCTTCGCCAACGCTGCTCTGCCCCCGCCCCTCTGCTCTGCTTCCTGGTCTGTGTCTAGCCCCGTGTATGTGTATGGGGCTGGCTGCCTCCGGCGTGGTCAGATCTGCCCCATTAGTTTGACCGCGGCCAGCGGCTTCGCCAACGCTGCTCTGCCCCCGCCCCTCTGCTCTGCTTCCTGGTCTGTGTCTAGCCCCGTGTATGTGTATGGGGCTGGCTGCCTCCGGCGTGGTCAGATCTGCCCCATTAGTTTGACCGCGGCCAGCGCTTCGCCACGCTGCTCTGCTGCCCCCGCCCCTCTGCTCTGCTTCCTGGTCTGTGTCTAGCCCCGTGTATGTGTAGGGGCTGGCTGCCTCCGGCGTGGTCAGATCTGCCCCATTAGTTTGACCGCGGCCAGCGGCTTCGCCAACGCTGCTCTGCCCCCGCCCCTCTGCTCTGCTTCCTGGTCTGTGTCTAGCCCCGTGTATGTGTATGGGGCTGGCTGCCTCCGGCGTGGTCAGATCTGCCCCATTAGTTTGACCGCGGCCAGCGGCTTCGCCAACGCTGCTCTGCCCCGCCCCTCTGCTCTGCTTCCTGGTCTGTGTCTAGCCCCGTGTATGTGTATGGGGCTGGCTGCCTCCGGCGTGGTCAGATCTGCCCCATTAGTTTGACCGCGGCCAGCGGCTTTCGCCAACGCTGCTCTGCCCCCGCCCCTCTGCTCTGCTTCCTGGTCTCTGTCTAGCCCCGTGTATGTGTATGGGGCTGGCTGCCTCCGGCGTGGTCAGATCTGCCCCATTAGTTTGACCGCGGCCAGCGGCTTCGCCAACGCTGCTCTGCCCCCGCCCCTCTGCTCTGCTTCCTGGTCTGTGTCTAGCCCCGTGTATGTGTATGGGGCTGGCTGCCTCCGGCGTGGTCAGATCTGCCCCATTAGTTTGACCGCGGCCAGCGGCTTCGCCAACGCTGCTCTGCCCCCGCCCCTCTGCTCTGCTTCCTGGTCTGTGTCTAGCCCCGTGTATGTGTATGGGGCTGGCTGCCTCCGGCGTGGTCAGATCTGCCCATTAGTTTGACCGCGGCCAGCGGCTTCGCCAACGCTGCTCTGCCCCCGCCCCTCTGCTCTGCTTCCTGGTCTGTGTCTAGCCCCGTGTATGTGTATGGGGCTGGCTGCCTCCGGCGTGGTCAGATCTGCCCCATTAGTTTGACCGCGGCCAGCGGCTTCGCCAACGCTGCTCTGCCCCCGCCCCTCTGCTCTGCTTCCTGGTCTGTGTGTAGCCCCGTGTATGTGTATGGGGCTGGCTGCCTCCGGCGTGGTCAGATCTGCCCCATTAGTTTGACCGCGGCCAGCGGCTTCGCCAACGCTGCTCTGCCCCCGCCCCTCTGCTCTGCTTCCTGGTCTGTGTCTAGCCCCGTGTATGTGTATGGGGCTGGCTGCCTCCGGCGTGGTCAGATCTGCCCCATTAGTTTGACCGCGGCCAGCGGCTTCGCCAACGCTGCTCTGCCCCGCCCCCGCCCTCTGCTCTGCTTCCTGGTCTGTGTCTAGCCCCGTGTATGTGTATGGGGCTGGCTGCCTCCGGCGTGGTCAGATCTGCCCCATTAGTTTGACCGCGGCCAGCGGCTTCGCCAACGCTGCTCTGCCCCCGCCCCTCTGCTCTGCTTCCTGGTCTGTGTCTAGCCCCGTGTATGTGTATGGGGCTGGCTGCCTCCGGCGTGGTCAGATCTGCCCCATTAGTTTGACCGCGGCCAGCGGCTTCGCCAACGCTGCTCTGCCCCCGCCCCTCTGCTCTGCTTCCTGGTCTGTGTCTAGCCCCGTGTATGTGTATGGGGCTGGCTGCCTCCGGCGTGGTCAGATCTGCCCCATTAGTTTGACCGCGGCCAGCGGCTTCGCCAACGCTGCTCTGCCCCCGCCCCTCTGCTCTGCTTCCTGGTCTGTGTCTAGCCCCGTGTATGTGTATGGGGCTGGCTGCCTCCGGCGTGGTCAGATCTGCCCCATTAGTTTGACCGCGGCCAGCGGCTTCGCCAACGCTGCTCTGCCCCCGCCCCTCTGCTCTGCTTCCTGGTCTGTGTCTAGCCCCGTGTATGTGTATGGGGCTGGCTGCCTCCGGCGTGGTCAGATCTGCCCCATTAGTTTGACCGCGGCCAGCGGCTTCGCCAACGCTGCTCTGCCCCCGCCCCTCTGCTCTGCTTCCTGGTCTGTGTCTAGCCCCGTGTATGTGTATGGGGCTGGCTGCCTCCGGCGTGGTCAGATCTGCCCCATTAGTTTGACCGCGGCCAGCGGCTTCGCCAACGCTGCTCTGCCCCCGCCCCTCTGCTCTGCTTCCTGGTCTGTGTCTAGCCCCGTGTATGTGTATGGGGCTGGCTGCCTCCGGCGTGGTCAGATCTGCCCCATTAGTTTGACCGCGGCCAGCGGCTTCGCCACGCTGCTCTGCCCCCGCCCCTCTGCTCTGCTTCCTGGTCTGTGTCTAGCCCCGTGTATGTGTATGGGGCTGGCTGCCTCCGGCGTGGTCAGATCTGCCCCATTAGTTTGACCGCGGCCAGCGGCTTCGCCAACGCTGCTCTGCCCCCGCCCCTCTGCTCTGCTTCCTGGTCTGTGTCTAGCCCCGTGTATGTGTATGGGGCTGGCTGCCTCCGGCGTGGTCAGATCTGCCCCATTAGTTTGACCGCGGCCAGCGGCTTCGCCAACGCTGCTCTGCCCCCCCCTCTGCTCTGCTTCCTGGTCTGTGTCTAGCCCCGTGTATGTGTATGGGGCTGGCTGCCTCCGGCGTGGTCAGATCTGCCCCATTAGTTTGACCGCGGCCAGCGGCTTCGCCAACGCTGCTCTGCCCCCGCCCCTCTGCTCTGCTTCCTGGTCTGTGTCTAGCCCCGTGTATGTGTATGGGGCTGGCTGCCTCCGGCGTGGTCAGATCTGCCCCATTAGTTTGACCGCGGCCAGCGGCTTCGCCAACGCTGCTCTGCCCCCCGCCCCTCTGCTCTGCTTCCTGGTCTGTGTCTAGCCCCGTGTATGTGTATGGGGCTGGCTGCCTCCGGCGTGGTCAGATCTGCCCCATTAGTTTGACCGCGGCCAGCGGCTTCGCCAACGCTGCTCTGCCCCCCCCTCTGCTCTGCTTCCTGGTCTGTGTCTAGCCCCGTGTATGTGTATGGGGCTGGCTGCCTCCGGCGTGGTCAGATCTGCCCCATTAGTTTGACCGCGGCCAGCGGCTTCGCCACGCTGCTCTGCCCCCTCCCCTCTGCTCTGCTCCTGGTCGTTGTCTAGCCCCGTGTATGTGTATGGGGCTGGCTGCCTCCGCGTGGTCAGTCTGCCCCATTAGTTGACCGCGGCCAGCGGCTTCGCCAAGGCTGCTCTGCCCCCGCCCCTCTGCTCTGCTTCCTGGTCTGTGTCTAGCCCCGTGTATGTGTATGGGGCTGGCTGCCTCCGGCGTGGTCAGATCTGCCCCATTAGTTTGACCGCGGCCAGCGGCTTCGCCACGCTGCTCTCCCCCGCCCCTCTGCTCTGCTTCCTGGTCTCTGTGTAGCCCCGTGTATGTGTATGGGGCTGGCTGCCTCCGGCGTGGTCAGATCTGCCCCATTAGTTTGACCGCGGCCAGCGGCTACGGCAACGCTGCTCTGCCCCCGCCCCTCTGCTCTGCTTCCTGGTCTGTGTCTAGCCCCGTGTATGTGTATGGGGCTGGCTGCCTCCGGCGTGGTCAGATCTGCCCCATTAGTTTGACCGCGGCCAGCGGCTTCGCCAACGCTGCTCTGCCCCCCCGCCCCTCTGCTCTGCTTCCTGGTCTCTGTGTAGCCCCGTGTATGTGTATGGGGCTGGCTGCCTCCGGCGTGGTCAGATCTGCCCCATTAGTTTGACCGCGGCCAGCGGCTTCGCCAACGCTGCTCTGCCCCCGCCCCTCTGCTCTGCTTCCTGGTCTCTGTGTAGCCCCGTGTATGTGTATGGGGCTGGCTGCCTCCGGCGTGGTCAGATCTGCCCAATTAGTTTGACCGCGGCCAGCGGCTTCGCCAACGCTGCTCTGCCCCCCGCCCCTCTGCTCTGCTTCCTGGTCTCTGTGTAGCCCCGTGTATGTGTATGGGGCTGGCTGCCTCCGGCGTGGTCAGATCTGCCCCATTAGTTTGACCGCGGCCAGCGGCTTCGCCAACGCTGCTCTGCCCCCGCCCCTCTGCTCTGCTTCCTGGTCTCTGTGTCTAGCCCGTGTATGTGTATGGGGCTGGCTGCCTCCGGCGTGGTCAGATCTGCCCCATTAGTTTGACCGCGGCCAGCGGCTTCGCCAACGCTGCTCTGCCCCCGCCCCTCTGCTCTGCTTCCTGGTCTCTGTGTAGCCCCGTGTATGTGTATGGGGCTGGCTGCCTCCGGCGTGGTCAGATCTGCCCATTATTTTGACCGCGGCCAGCGGCTTCGCCAACGCTGCTCTGCCCCCGCCCCTCTGCTCTGCTTCCTGGTCTCTGTGTAGCCCCGTGTATGTGTATGGGGCTGGCTGCCTCCGGCGTGGTCAGATCTGCCCCATTAGTTTGACCGCGGCCAGCGGCTTCGCCAACGCTGCTCTGCCCCCGCCCCTCTGCTCTGCTTCCTGGTCTCTGTGTAGCCCCGTGTATGTGTATGGGGCTGGCTGCCTCCGGCGTGGTCAGATCTGCCCCATTAGTTTGACCGCGGCCAGCGGCTTCGCCAACGCTGCTCTGCCCCCGCCCCTCTGCTCTGCTTCCTGGTCTCTGTCTAGCCCCGTGTATGTGTATGGGGGCTGGCTGCCTCCGGCGTGGTCAGATCTGCCCATTAGTTTGACCGCGGCCAGCGGCTTCGCCAACGCTGCTCTGCCCCCGCCCCCTGCTCTGCTTCCTGGTCTGTGTGTAGCCCGTGTATGTGTATGGGGCTGGCTGCCTCCGGCGTGGTCAGATCTGCCCCATTAGTTTGACCGCGGCCAGCGGCTTCGCCAACGCTGCTCTGCCCCCGCCCCTCTGCTCTGCTTCCTGGTCTGTGTGTAGCCCCGTGTATGTGTATGGGGCTGGCTGCCTCCGGCGTGGTCAGATCTGCCCCATTAGTTTGACCGCGGCCAGCGGCTTCGCCAACGCTGCTCTGCCCCCGCCCCTCTGCTCTGCTTCCTGGTCTCTGTGTAGCCCCGTGTATGTGTATGGGCTGGCTGCCTCCGGCGTGGTCAGATCTGCCCCATTAGTTTGACCGCGGCCAGCGGCTTCGCCAACGCTGCTCTGCCCCCGCCCCTCTGCTCTGCTTCCTGGTCTCTGTGTAGCCCCGTGTATGTGTATGGGGCTGGCTGCCTCCGGCGTGGTCAGATCTGCCCCATTAGTTTGACCGCGGCCAGCGGCTTCGCCAACGCTGCTCTGCCCCCGCCCCTCTGCTCTGCTTCCTGGTCTCTGTCTAGCCCCGTGTATGTGTATGGGCTGGCTGCCTCCGGCGTGGTCAGATCTGCCCATTAGTTTGACCGCGGCCAGCGGCTTCGCCAACGCTGCTCTGCCCCCGCCCTCTGCTCTGCTTCCTGGTCTGTGTCTAGCCCCGTGTATGTGTATGGGGCTGGCTGCCTCCGGCGTGGTCAGATCTGCCCCATTAGTTTGACCGCGGCCAGCGGCTTCGCCAACGCTGCTCTGCCCCCGCCCCTCTGCTCTGCTTCCTGGTCTGTGTCTAGCCCCGTGTATGTGTATGGGGCTGGCTGCCTCCGGCGTGGTCAGATCTGCCCCATTAGTTTGACCGCGGCCAGCGGCTTCGCCAACGCTGCTCTGCCCCCGCCCCTCTGCTCTGCTTCCTGGTCTGTGTCTAGCCCCGTGTATGTGTATGGGGCTGGCTGCCTCCGGCGTGGTCAGATCTGCCCCATTAGTTTGACCGCGGCCAGCGGCTTCGCCAACGCTGCTCTGCCCCCGCCCCTCTGCTCTGCTTCCTGGTCTGTGTCTAGCCCGTGTATGTGTATGGGGCTGGCTGCCTCCGGCGTGGTCAGATCTGCCCCATTAGTTTGACCGCGGCCAGCGCTTCGCCAACGCTGCTCTGCCCCCGCCCCTCTGCTCTGCTTCCTGGTCTGTGTCTAGCCCCGTGTATGTGTATGGGGCTGGCTGCCTCCGGCGTGGTCAGATCTGCCCCATTAGTTTGACCGCGGCCAGCGGCTTCGCCAACGCTGCTCTGCCCCCGCCCTCTGCTCTGCTTCCTGGTCTGTGTCTAGCCCGTGTATGTGTATGGGGCTGGCTGCCTCCGGCGTGGTCAGATCTGCCCCATTAGTTTGACCGCGGCCAGCGGCTTCGCCAACGCTGCTCTGCCCCGCCCCTCTGCTCTGCTTCCTGGTCTGTGTACCCCGTGTATGTGTATGGGGCTGGCTGCCTCCGGCGTGGTCAGATCTGCCCCATTAGTTTGACCGCGGCCAGCGGCTTCGCCAACGCTGCTCTGCCCCCGCCCCTCTGCTCTGCTTCCTGGTCTGTGTCTAGCCCCGTGTATGTGTATGGGGCTGGCTGCCTCCGGCGTGGTCAGATCTGCCCCATTAGTTTGACCGCGGCCAGCGGCTTCGCCAACGCTGCTCTGCCCCGCCCCTCTGCTCTGCTTCCTGGTCGTGTCTAGCCCCGTGTATGTGTATGGGGCTGGCTGCCTCCGGCGTGGTCAGATCTGCCCCATTAGTTTGACCGCGGCCAGCGGCTTCGCCAACGCTGCTCTGCCCCCGCCCCTCTGCTCTGCTTCCTGGTCTCTGTCTAGCCCCGTGTATGTGTATGGGGCTGGCTGCCTCCGGCGTGGTCAGATCTGCCCCATTAGTTTGACCGCGGCCAGCGGCTTCGCCAACGCTGCTCTGCCCCCGCCCCTCTGCTCTGCTTCCTGGTCTGGCTAGCCCCGTGTATGTGTATGGGGCTGGCTGCCTCCGGCGTGGTCAGATCTGCCCCATTAGTTTGACCGCGGCCAGCGGCTTCGCCAACGCTGCTCTGCCCCCCGCCCCTCTCCTCTGCTTCCTGGTCTGTGTCTAGCCCCGTGTATGTGTATGGGGCTGGCTGCCTCCGGCGTGGTCAGATCTGCCCATTAGTTTGACCGCGGCCAGCGGCTTCGCCAACGCTGCTCTGCCCCCGCCCCTCTGCTCTGCTTCCTGGTCTGTGTCTAGCCCCGTGTATGTGTATGGGGCTGGCTGCCTCCGGCGTGGTCAGATCTGCCCCATTAGTTTGACCGCGGCCAGCGGCTTCGCCAACGCTGCTCTGCCCCCCCGCCCTCTGCTCTGCTTCCTGGTCTGTGTCTAGCCCCGTGTATGTGTATGGGGCTGGCTGCCTCCGGCGTGGTCAGATCTGCCCCATTAGTTTGACCGCGGCCAGCGGCTTCGCCAACGCTGCTCTGCCCCCGCCCCTCTGCTCTGCTTCCTGGTCTCTGTCTAGCCCCGTGTATGTGTATGGGGCTGGCTGCCTCCGGCGTGGTCAGATCTGCCCCATTAGTTTGACCGCGGCCAGCGGCTTCGCCAACGCTGCTCTGCCCCCGCCCCTCTGCTCTGCTTCCTGGTCTGTGTCTAGCCCCGTGTATGTGTATGGGGCTGGCTGCCTCCGGCGTGGTCAGATCTGCCCCATTAGTTTGACCGCGGCCAGCGGCTTCGCCAACGCTGCTCTGCCCCCGCCCCTCTGCTCTGCTTCCTGGTCTGTGTCTAGCCCCGTGTATGTGTATGGGGCTGGCTGCCTCCGGCGTGGTCAGATCTGCCCCATTAGTTTGACCGCGGCCAGCGGCTTCGCCAACGCTGCTCTGCCCCCGCCCCTCTGCTCTGCTTCCTGGTCTGTGTCTAGCCCCGTGTATGTGTATGGGGCTGGCTGCCTCCGGCGTGGTCAGATCTGCCCCATTAGTTTGACCGCGGCCAGCGGCTTCGCCAACGCTGCTCTGCCCCCGCCCCTCTGCTCTGCTTCCTGGTCTGGTCTAGCCCCGTGTATGTGTATGGGGCTGGCTGCCTCCGGCGTGGTCAGATCTGCCCCATTAGTTTGACCGCGGCCAGCGGCTTCGCCAACGCTGCTCTGCCCCCGCCCCTCTGCTCTGCTTCCTGGTCTGTGTCTAGCCCCGTGTATGTGTATGGGGCTGGCTGCCTCCGGCGTGGTCAGATCTGCCCCATTAGTTTGACCGCGGCCAGCGGCTTCGCCAACGCTGCTCTGCCCCCGCCCCTCTGCTCTGCTTCCTGGTCTGTGTCTAGCCCCGTGTATGTGTATGGGGCTGGCTGCCTCCGGCGTGGTCAGATCTGCCCCATTAGTTTGACCGCGGCCAGCGGCTTCGCCAACGCTGCTCTGCCCCCGCCCCTCTGCTCTGCTTCCTGGTCTGTGTCTAGCCCCGTGTATGTGTATGGGGCTGGCTGCCTCCGGCGTGGTCAGATCTGCCCCATTAGTTTGACCGCGGCCAGCGGCTTCGCCAACGCTGCTCTGCCCCCGCCCCTCTGCTCTGCTTCCTGGTCTGTGTCTAGCCCCGTGTATGTGTATGGGGCTGGCTGCCTCCGGCGTGGTCAGATCTGCCCCATTAGTTTGACCGCGGCCAGCGGCTTCGCCAACGCTGCTCTGCCCCCGCCCCTCTGCTCTGCTTCCTGGTCTGTGTCTAGCCCCGTGTATGTGTATGGGGCTGGCTGCCTCCGGCGTGGTCAGATCTGCCCCATTAGTTTGACCGCGGCCAGCGGCTTCGCCAACGCTGCTCTGCCCCCGCCCCTCTGCTCTGCTTCCTGGTCTGTGTCTAGCCCCGTGTATGTGTATGGGGCTGGCTGCCTCCGGCGTGGTCAGATCTGCCCCATTAGTTTGACCGCGGCCAGCGGCTTCGCCAACGCTGCTCTGCCCCCGCCCCTCTGCTCTGCTTCCTGGTCTGTGTCTAGCCCCGTGTATGTGTATGGGGCTGGCTGCCTCCGGCGTGGTCAGATCTGCCCCATTAGTTTGACCGCGGCCAGCGGCTTCGCCAACGCTGCTCTGCCCCCGCCCCTCTGCTCTGCTTCCTGGTCTGTGTCTAGCCCCGTGTATGTGTATGGGGCTGGCTGCCTCCGGCGTGGTCAGATCTGCCCCATTAGTTTGACCGCGGCCAGCGGCTTCGCCAACGCTGCTCTGCCCCCGCCCCTCTGCTCTGCTTCCTGGTCTCTGTCTAGCCCCGTGTATGTGTATGGGGCTGGCTGCCTCCGGCGTGGTCAGATCTGCCCCATTAGTTTGACCGCGGCCAGCGGCTTCGCCAACGCTGCTCTGCCCCCGCCCCTCTGCTCTGCTTCCTGGTCTGTGTCTAGCCCCGTGTATGTGTATGGGGCTGGCTGCCTCCGGCGTGGTCAGATCTGCCCCATTAGTTTGACCGCGGCCAGCGGCTTCGCCAACGCTGCTCTGCCCCCGCCCCTCTCCTCTGCTTCCTGGTCTGTGTCTAGCCCCGTGTATGTGTATGGGGCTGGCTGCCTCCGGCGTGGTCAGATCTGCCCCATTAGTTTGACCGCGGCCAGCGGCTTCGCCAACGCTGCTCTGCCCCCGCCCCTCTGCTCTGCTTCCTGGTCTGTGTCTAGCCCCGTGTATGTGTATGGGGCTGGCTGCCTCCGGCGTGGTCAGATCTGCCCCATTAGTTTGACCGCGGCCAGCGGCTTCGCCAACGCTGCTCTGCCCCCGCCCCTCTGCTCTGCTTCCTGGTCTGTGTCTAGCCCCGTGTATGTGTATGGGCTGGCTGCCTCCGGCGTGGTCAGATCTGCCCCATTAGTTTGACCGCGGCCAGCGGCTTCGCCAACGCTGCTCTGCCCCCGCCCCTCTCCTCTGCTTCCTGGTCTGTGTCTAGCCCCGTGTATGTGTATGGGGCTGGCTGCCTCCGGCGTGGTCAGATCTGCCCCATTAGTTTGACCGCGGCCAGCGGCTTCGCCAACGCTGCTCTGCCCCCGCCCCTCTGCTCTGCTTCCTGGTCTGTGTCTAGCCCCGTGTATGTGTATGGGGCTGGCTGCCTCCGGCGTGGTCAGATCTGCCCCATTAGTTTGACCGCGGCCAGCGGCTTCGCCAACGCTGCTCTGCCCCCGCCCCTCTGCTCTGCTTCCTGGTCTGTGTCTAGCCCCGTGTATGTGTATGGGGCTGGCTGCCTCCGGCGTGGTCAGATCTGCCCCATTAGTTTGACCGCGGCCAGCGGCTTCGCCAACGCTGCTCTGCCCCCGCCCCTCTGCTCTGCTTCCTGGTCTGTGTCTAGCCCCGTGTATGTGTATGGGGCTGGCTGCCTCCGGCGTGGTCAGATCTGCCCCATTAGTTTGACCGCGGCCAGCGGCTTCGCCAACGCTGCTCTGCCCCCCCCTCTCCTCTGCTTCCTGGTCTGTGTCTAGCCCCGTGTATGTGTATGGGGCTGGCTGCCTCCGGCGTGGTCAGATCTGCCCCATTAGTTTGACCGCGGCCAGCGGCTTCGCCAACGCTGCTCTGCCCCCGCCCCTCTGCTCTGCTTCCTGGTCTGTGTCTAGCCCCGTGTATGTGTATGGGGCTGGCTGCCTCCGGCGTGGTCAGATCTGCCCCATTAGTTTGACCGCGGCCAGCGGCTTCGCCAACGCTGCTCTGCCCCCGCCCCTCTGCTCTGCTTCCTGGTCTGTGTCTAGCCCCGTGTATGTGTATGGGCTGGCTGCCTCCGGCGTGGTCAGATCTGCCCCATTAGTTTGACCGCGGCCAGCGGCTTCGCCAACGCTGCTCTGCCCCCGCCCCTCTGCTCTGCTTCCTGGTCTGTGTCTAGCCCCGTGTATGTGTATGGGGCTGGCTGCCTCCGGCGTGGTCAGATCTGCCCCATTAGTTTGACCGCGGCCAGCGGCTTCGCCAACGCTGCTCTGCCCCCGCCCCTCGCTCTGCTTCCTGGTCTGTGTCTAGCCCCGTGTATGTGTATGGGGCTGGCTGCCTCCGGCGTGGTCAGATCTGCCCCATTAGTTTGACCGCGGCCAGCGGCTTCGCCAACGCTGCTCTGCCCCGCCCCTCTGCTCTGCTTCCTGGTCTGTGTCTAGCCCCGTGTATGTGTATGGGGCTGGCTGCCTCCGGCGTGGTCAGATCTGCCCCATTAGTTTGACCGCGGCCAGCGGCTTCGCCAACGCTGCTCTGCCCCCGCCCCTCTGCTCTGCTTCCTGGTCTGTGTCTAGCCCCGTGTATGTGTATGGGGCTGGCTGCCTCCGGCGTGGTCAGATCTGCCCCATTAGTTTGACCGCGGCCAGCGGCTTCGCCAACGCTGCTCTGCCCCCGCCCCTCTGCTCTGCTTCCTGGTCTGTGTCTAGCCCCGTGTATGTGTATGGGGCTGGCTGCCTCCGGCGTGGTCAGATCTGCCCCATTAGTTTGACCGCGGCCAGCGGCTTCGCCAACGCTGCTCTGCCCCCGCCCCTCTCCTCTGCTTCCTGGTCTGTGTGTAGCCCCGTGTATGTGTATGGGGCTGGCTGCCTCCGGCGTGGTCAGATCTGCCCCATTAGTTTGACCGCGGCCAGCGGCTTCGCCAACGCTGCTCTGCCCCCGCCCCTCTGCTCTGCTTCCTGGTCTGTGTCTAGCCCCGTGTATGTGTATGGGGCTGGCTGCCTCCGGCGTGGTCAGATCTGCCCCATTAGTTTGACCGCGGCCAGCGGCTTCGCCAACGCTGCTCTGCCCCCGCCCCTCTGCTCTGCTTCCTGGTCTGTGTCTAGCCCCGTGTATGTGTATGGGGCTGGCTGCCTCCGGCGTGGTCAGATCTGCCCCATTAGTTTGACCGCGGCCAGCGGCTTCGCCAACGCTGCTCTGCCCCCGCCCCTCTGCTCTGCTTCCTGGTCTGTGTCTAGCCCCGTGTATGTGTATGGGGCTGGCTGCCTCCGGCGTGGTCAGATCTGCCCCATTAGTTTGACCGCGGCCAGCGGCTTCGCCAACGCTGCTCTGCCCCCGCCCCTCTGCTCTGCTTCCTGGTCTGTGTCTAGCCCCGTGTATGTGTATGGGGCTGGCTGCCTCCGGCGTGGTCAGATCTGCCCCATTAGTTTGACCGCGGCCAGCGGCTTCGCCAACGCTGCTCTGCCCCCGCCCCTCTGCTCTGCTTCCTGGTCTGTGTCTAGCCCCGTGTATGTGTATGGGGCTGGCTGCCTCCGGCGTGGTCAGATCTGCCCCATTAGTTTGACCGCGGCCAGCGGCTTCGCCAACGCTGCTCTGCCCCCGCCCCTCTCTCTGCTTCCTGGTCTGTGTCTAGCCCCGTGTATGTGTATGGGGCTGGCTGCCTCCGGCGTGGTCAGATCTGCCCCATTAGTTTGACCGCGGCCAGCGGCTTCGCCAACGCTGCTCTGCCCCCGCCCCTCTGCTCTGCTTCCTGGTCTGTGTCTAGCCCCGTGTATGTGTATGGGGCTGGCTGCCTCCGGCGTGGTCAGATCTGCCCCATTAGTTTGACCGCGGCCAGCGGCTTCGCCAACGCTGCTCTGCCCCCGCCCCTCTGCTCTGCTTCCTGGTCTGTGTCTAGCCCCGTGTATGTGTATGGGGCTGGCTGCCTCCGGCGTGGTCAGATCTGCCCCATTAGTTTGACCGCGGCCAGCGGCTTCGCCAACGCTGCTCTGCCCCCGCCCTCTGCTCTGCTTCCTGGTCTGTGTCTAGCCCCGTGTATGTGTATGGGGCTGGCTGCCTCCGGCGTGGTCAGATCTGCCCCATTAGTTTGACCGCGGCCAGCGGCTTCGCCAACGCTGCTCTGCCCCCGCCCCTCTGCTCTGCTTCCTGGTCTGTGTCTAGCCCCGTGTATGTGTATGGGGCTGGCTGCCTCCGGCGTGGTCAGATCTGCCCCATTAGTTTGACCGCGGCCAGCGGCTTCGCCAACGCTGCTCTGCCCCCGCCCCTCTGCTCTGCTTCCTGGTCTGTGTGTAGCCCCGTGTATGTGTATGGGGCTGGCTGCCTCCGGCGTGGTCAGATCTGCCCCATTAGTTTGACCGCGGCCAGCGGCTTCGCCAACGCTGCTCTGCCCCCGCCCCTCTCCTCTGCTTCCTGGTCTGTGTCTAGCCCCGTGTATGTGTATGGGGCTGGCTGCCTCCGGCGTGGTCAGATCTGCCCCATTAGTTTGACCGCGGCCAGCGGCTTCGCCAACGCTGCTCTGCCCCCGCCCCTCTGCTCTGCTTCCTGGTCTGTGTCTAGCCCCGTGTATGTGTATGGGGCTGGCTGCCTCCGGCGTGGTCAGATCTGCCCCATTAGTTTGACCGCGGCCAGCGGCTTCGCCAACGCTGCTCTGCCCCCGCCCCTCTGCTCTGCTTCCTGGTCTGTGTCTAGCCCCGTGTATGTGTATGGGGCTGGCTGCCTCCGGCGTGGTCAGATCTGCCCCATTAGTTTGACCGCGGCCAGCGGCTTCGCCAACGCTGCTCTGCCCCCGCCCCTCTGCTCTGCTTCCTGGTCTGTGTCTAGCCCCGTGTATGTGTATGGGGCTGGCTGCCTCCGGCGTGGTCAGATCTGCCCCATTAGTTTGACCGCGGCCAGCGGCTTCGCCAACGCTGCTCTGCCCCCGCCCCTCTGCTCTGCTTCCTGGTCTGTGTCTAGCCCCGTGTATGTGTATGGGGCTGGCTGCCTCCGGCGTGGTCAGATCTGCCCCATTAGTTTGACCGCGGCCAGCGGCTTCGCCAACGCTGCTCTGCCCCCGCCCCTCTGCTCTGCTTCCTGGTCTGTGTCTAGCCCCGTGTATGTGTATGGGGCTGGCTGCCTCCGGCGTGGTCAGATCTGCCCCATTAGTTTGACCGCGGCCAGCGGCTTCGCCAACGCTGCTCTGCCCCCGCCCCTCTCTCTGCTTCCTGGTCTGTGTCTAGCCCCGTGTATGTGTATGGGGCTGGCTGCCTCCGGCGTGGTCAGATCTGCCCCATTAGTTTGACCGCGGCCAGCGGCTTCGCCAACGCTGCTCTGCCCCCGCCCCTCTCCTCTGCTTCCTGGTCTGTGTCTAGCCCCGTGTATGTGTATGGGGCTGGCTGCCTCCGGCGTGGTCAGATCTGCCCCATTAGTTTGACCGCGGCCAGCGGCTTCGCCAACGCTGCTCTGCCCCCGCCCCTCTGCTCTGCTTCCTGGTCTGTGTCTAGCCCCGTGTATGTGTATGGGGCTGGCTGCCTCCGGCGTGGTCAGATCTGCCCCATTAGTTTGACCGCGGCCAGCGGCTTCGCCAACGCTGCTCTGCCCCCGCCCCTCTGCTCTGCTTCCTGGTCTGTGTCTAGCCCCGTGTATGTGTATGGGGCTGGCTGCCTCCGGCGTGGTCAGATCTGCCCCATTAGTTTGACCGCGGCCAGCGGCTTCGCCAACGCTGCTCTGCCCCCGCCCCTCTCCTCTGCTTCCTGGTCTGTGTCTAGCCCCGTGTATGTGTATGGGGCTGGCTGCCTCCGGCGTGGTCAGATCTGCCCCATTAGTTTGACCGCGGCCAGCGGCTTCGCCAACGCTGCTCTGCCCCCGCCCCTC
Organism: Caranx ignobilis; assembly: GCA_021432705.1. NCBI lineage: Eukaryota > Metazoa > Chordata > Actinopteri > Carangiformes > Carangidae > Caranx > Caranx ignobilis. The sequence goes on along the minus strand of JAFHLA010000010.1, from coordinate 3,990,411 downwards.
TGCTCTGCTTCCTGGTCTGTGTCTAGCCCCGTGTATGTGTATGGGGCTGGCTGCCTCCGGCGTGGTCAGATCTGCCCCATTAGTTTGACCGCGGCCAGCGGCTTCGCCAACGCTGCTCTGCCCCCGCCCCTCTGCTCTGCTTCCTGGTCTGTGTCTAGCCCCGTGTATGTGTATGGGGCTGGCTGCCTCCGGCGTGGTCAGATCTGCCCCATTAGTTTGACCGCGGCCAGCGGCTTCGCCAACGCTGCTCTGCCCCCGCCCCTCTGCTCTGCTTCCTGGTCTGTGTCTAGCCCCGTGTATGTGTATGGGGCTGGCTGCCTCCGGCGTGGTCAGATCTGCCCCATTAGTTTGACCGCGGCCAGCGGCTTCGCCAACGCTGCTCTGCCCCCGCCCCTCTCTCTGCTTCCTGGTCTGTGTCTAGCCCCGTGTATGTGTATGGGGCTGGCTGCCTCCGGCGTGGTCAGATCTGCCCCATTAGTTTGACCGCGGCCAGCGGCTTCGCCAACGCTGCTCTGCCCCCGCCCCTCTGCTCTGCTTCCTGGTCTGTGTCTAGCCCCGTGTATGTGTATGGGGCTGGCTGCCTCCGGCGTGGTCAGATCTGCCCCATTAGTTTGACCGCGGCCAGCGGCTTCGCCAACGCTGCTCTGCCCCCGCCCCTCTGCTCTGCTTCCTGGTCTGTGTCTAGCCCCGTGTATGTGTATGGGGCTGGCTGCCTCCGGCGTGGTCAGATCTGCCCCATTAGTTTGACCGCGGCCAGCGGCTTCGCCAACGCTGCTCTGCCCCCGCCCCTCTGCTCTGCTTCCTGGTCTGTGTCTAGCCCCGTGTATGTGTATGGGGCTGGCTGCCTCCGGCGTGGTCAGATCTGCCCCATTAGTTTGACCGCGGCCAGCGGCTTCGCCAACGCTGCTCTGCCCCCGCCCCTCTGCTCTGCTTCCTGGTCTGTGTCTAGCCCCGTGTATGTGTATGGGGCTGGCTGCCTCCGGCGTGGTCAGATCTGCCCCATTAGTTTGACCGCGGCCAGCGGCTTCGCCAACGCTGCTCTGCCCCCGCCCCTCTGCTCTGCTTCCTGGTCTGTGTCTAGCCCCGTGTATGTGTATGGGGCTGGCTGCCTCCGGCGTGGTCAGATCTGCCCCATTAGTTTGACCGCGGCCAGCGGCTTCGCCAACGCTGCTCTGCCCCCGCCCCTCTCCTCTGCTTCCTGGTCTGTGTCTAGCCCCGTGTATGTGTATGGGGCTGGCTGCCTCCGGCGTGGTCAGATCTGCCCCATTAGTTTGACCGCGGCCAGCGGCTTCGCCAACGCTGCTCTGCCCCCGCCCCTCTGCTCTGCTTCCTGGTCTGTGTCTAGCCCCGTGTATGTGTATGGGGCTGGCTGCCTCCGGCGTGGTCAGATCTGCCCCATTAGTTTGACCGCGGCCAGCGGCTTCGCCAACGCTGCTCTGCCCCCGCCCCTCTGCTCTGCTTCCTGGTCTGTGTCTAGCCCCGTGTATGTGTATGGGGCTGGCTGCCTCCGGCGTGGTCAGATCTGCCCCATTAGTTTGACCGCGGCCAGCGGCTTCGCCAACGCTGCTCTGCCCCCGCCCCTCTGCTCTGCTTCCTGGTCTGTGTCTAGCCCCGTGTATGTGTATGGGGCTGGCTGCCTCCGGCGTGGTCAGATCTGCCCCATTAGTTTGACCGCGGCCAGCGGCTTCGCCAACGCTGCTCTGCCCCCGCCCCTCTGCTCTGCTTCCTGGTCTGTGTGTAGCCCCGTGTATGTGTATGGGGCTGGCTGCCTCCGGCGTGGTCAGATCTGCCCCATTAGTTTGACCGCGGCCAGCGGCTTCGCCAACGCTGCTCTGCCCCCGCCCCTCTGCTCTGCTTCCTGGTCTGTGTCTAGCCCCGTGTATGTGTATGGGGCTGGCTGCCTCCGGCGTGGTCAGATCTGCCCCATTAGTTTGACCGCGGCCAGCGGCTTCGCCAACGCTGCTCTGCCCCCGCCCCTCTGCTCTGCTTCCTGGTCTGTGTCTAGCCCCGTGTATGTGTATGGGGCTGGCTGCCTCCGGCGTGGTCAGATCTGCCCCATTAGTTTGACCGCGGCCAGCGGCTTCGCCAACGCTGCTCTGCCCCCGCCCCTCTGCTCTGCTTCCTGGTCTGTGTCTAGCCCCGTGTATGTGTATGGGGCTGGCTGCCTCCGGCGTGGTCAGATCTGCCCCATTAGTTTGACCGCGGCCAGCGGCTTCGCCAACGCTGCTCTGCCCCCGCCCCTCTCCTCTGCTTCCTGGTCTGTGTCTAGCCCCGTGTATGTGTATGGGGCTGGCTGCCTCCGGCGTGGTCAGATCTGCCCCATTAGTTTGACCGCGGCCAGCGGCTTCGCCAACGCTGCTCTGCCCCCGCCCCTCTGCTCTGCTTCCTGGTCTGTGTCTAGCCCCGTGTATGTGTATGGGGCTGGCTGCCTCCGGCGTGGTCAGATCTGCCCCATTAGTTTGACCGCGGCCAGCGGCTTCGCCAACGCTGCTCTGCCCCCGCCCCTCTCCTCTGCTTCCTGGTCTGTGTCTAGCCCCGTGTATGTGTATGGGGCTGGCTGCCTCCGGCGTGGTCAGATCTGCCCCATTAGTTTGACCGCGGCCAGCGGCTTCGCCAACGCTGCTCTGCCCCCGCCCCTCTGCTCTGCTTCCTGGTCTGTGTCTAGCCCCGTGTATGTGTATGGGGCTGGCTGCCTCCGGCGTGGTCAGATCTGCCCCATTAGTTTGACCGCGGCCAGCGGCTTCGCCAACGCTGCTCTGCCCCCGCCCCTCTGCTCTGCTTCCTGGTCTGTGTCTAGCCCCGTGTATGTGTATGGGGCTGGCTGCCTCCGGCGTGGTCAGATCTGCCCCATTAGTTTGACCGCGGCCAGCGGCTTCGCCAACGCTGCTCTGCCCCCGCCCCTCTCCTCTGCTTCCTGGTCTGTGTCTAGCCCCGTGTATGTGTATGGGGCTGGCTGCCTCCGGCGTGGTCAGATCTGCCCCATTAGTTTGACCGCGGCCAGCGGCTTCGCCAACGCTGCTCTGCCCCCGCCCCTCTGCTCTGCTTCCTGGTCTGTGTCTAGCCCCGTGTATGTGTATGGGGCTGGCTGCCTCCGGCGTGGTCAGATCTGCCCCATTAGTTTGACCGCGGCCAGCGGCTTCGCCAACGCTGCTCTGCCCCCGCCCCTCTGCTCTGCTTCCTGGTCTGTGTCTAGCCCCGTGTATGTGTATGGGGCTGGCTGCCTCCGGCGTGGTCAGATCTGCCCATTAGTTTGACCGCGGCCAGCGGCTTCGCCAACGCTGCTCTGCCCCCGCCCCTCTGCTCTGCTTCCTGGTCTGTGTCTAGCCCCGTGTATGTGTATGGGGCTGGCTGCCTCCGGCGTGGTCAGATCTGCCCCATTAGTTTGACCGCGGCCAGCGGCTTCGCCAACGCTGCTCTGCCCCCGCCCCTCTCCTCTGCTTCCTGGTCTGTGTCTAGCCCCGTGTATGTGTATGGGGCTGGCTGCCTCCGGCGTGGTCAGATCTGCCCCATTAGTTTGACCGCGGCCAGCGGCTTCGCCAACGCTGCTCTGCCCCCGCCCCTCTGCTCTGCTTCCTGGTCTGTGTCTAGCCCCGTGTATGTGTATGGGGCTGGCTGCCTCCGGCGTGGTCAGATCTGCCCCATTAGTTTGACCGCGGCCAGCGGCTTCGCCAACGCTGCTCTGCCCCCGCCCCTCTGCTCTGCTTCCTGGTCTGTGTCTAGCCCCGTGTATGTGTATGGGGCTGGCTGCCTCCGGCGTGGTCAGATCTGCCCCATTAGTTTGACCGCGGCCAGCGGCTTCGCCAACGCTGCTCTGCCCCCGCCCCTCTCCTCTGCTTCCTGGTCTGTGTCTAGCCCCGTGTATGTGTATGGGGCTGGCTGCCTCCGGCGTGGTCAGATCTGCCCCATTAGTTTGACCGCGGCCAGCGGCTTCGCCAACGCTGCTCTGCCCCCGCCCCTCTGCTCTGCTTCCTGGTCTGTGTCTAGCCCCGTGTATGTGTATGGGGCTGGCTGCCTCCGGCGTGGTCAGATCTGCCCCATTAGTTTGACCGCGGCCAGCGGCTTCGCCAACGCTGCTCTGCCCCCGCCCCTCTCCTCTGCTTCCTGGTCTGTGTCTAGCCCCGTGTATGTGTATGGGGCTGGCTGCCTCCGGCGTGGTCAGATCTGCCCCATTAGTTTGACCGCGGCCAGCGGCTTCGCCAACGCTGCTCTGCCCCCGCCCCTCTCCTCTGCTTCCTGGTCTGTGTCTAGCCCCGTGTATGTGTATGGGGCTGGCTGCCTCCGGCGTGGTCAGATCTGCCCCATTAGTTTGACCGCGGCCAGCGGCTTCGCCAACGCTGCTCTGCCCCCGCCCCTCTGCTCTGCTTCCTGGTCTGTGTCTAGCCCCGTGTATGTGTATGGGGCTGGCTGCCTCCGGCGTGGTCAGATCTGCCCCATTAGTTTGACCGCGGCCAGCGGCTTCGCCAACGCTGCTCTGCCCCCGCCCCTCTCCTCTGCTTCCTGGTCTGTGTCTAGCCCCGTGTATGTGTATGGGGCTGGCTGCCTCCGGCGTGGTCAGATCTGCCCCATTAGTTTGACCGCGGCCAGCGGCTTCGCCAACGCTGCTCTGCCCCCGCCCCTCTCCTCTGCTTCCTGGTCTGTGTCTAGCCCCGTGTATGTGTATGGGGCTGGCTGCCTCCGGCGTGGTCAGATCTGCCCCATTAGTTTGACCGCGGCCAGCGGCTTCGCCAACGCTGCTCTGCCCCCGCCCCTCTCTCTGCTTCCTGGTCTGTGTCTAGCCCCGTGTATGTGTATGGGGCTGGCTGCCTCCGGCGTGGTCAGATCTGCCCCATTAGTTTGACCGCGGCCAGCGGCTTCGCCAACGCTGCTCTGCCCCCGCCCCTCTCCTCTGCTTCCTGGTCTGTGTCTAGCCCCGTGTATGTGTATGGGGCTGGCTGCCTCCGGCGTGGTCAGATCTGCCCCATTAGTTTGACCGCGGCCAGCGGCTTCGCCAACGCTGCTCTGCCCCCGCCCCTCTCCTCTGCTTCCTGGTCTGTGTCTAGCCCCGTGTATGTGTATGGGGCTGGCTGCCTCCGGCGTGGTCAGATCTGCCCCATTAGTTTGACCGCGGCCAGCGGCTTCGCCAACGCTGCTCTGCCCCCGCCCCTCTCCTCTGCTTCCTGGTCTGTGTCTAGCCCCGTGTATGTGTATGGGGCTGGCTGCCTCCGGCGTGGTCAGATCTGCCCCATTAGTTTGACCGCGGCCAGCGGCTTCGCCAACGCTGCTCTGCCCCGCCCCTCTCCTCTGCTTCCTGGTCTGTGTCTAGCCCCGTGTATGTGTATGGGGCTGGCTGCCTCCGGCGTGGTCAGATCTGCCCCATTAGTTTGACCGCGGCCAGCGGCTTCGCCAACGCTGCTCTGCCCCCGCCCCTCTCCTCTGCTTCCTGGTCTGTGTCTAGCCCCGTGTATGTGTATGGGGCTGGCTGCCTCCGGCGTGGTCAGATCTGCCCCATTAGTTTGACCGCGGCCAGCGGCTTCGCCAACGCTGCTCTGCCCCCGCCCCTCTCCTCTGCTTCCTGGTCTGTGTCTAGCCCCGTGTATGTGTATGGGGCTGGCTGCCTCCGGCGTGGTCAGATCTGCCCCATTAGTTTGACCGCGGCCAGCGGCTTCGCCAACGCTGCTCTGCCCCCGCCCCTCTCCTCTGCTTCCTGGTCTGTGTGTAGCCCCGTGTATGTGTATGGGGCTGGCTGCCTCCGGCGTGGTCAGATCTGCCCCATTAGTTTGACCGCGGCCAGCGGCTTCGCCAACGCTGCTCTGCCCCCGCCCCTCTGCTCTGCTTCCTGGTCTGTGTCTAGCCCCGTGTATGTGTATGGGGCTGGCTGCCTCCGGCGTGGTCAGATCTGCCCCATTAGTTTGACCGCGGCCAGCGGCTTCGCCAACGCTGCTCTGCCCCCGCCCCTCTCCTCTGCTTCCTGGTCTGTGTCTAGCCCCGTGTATGTGTATGGGGCTGGCTGCCTCCGGCGTGGTCAGATCTGCCCCATTAGTTTGACCGCGGCCAGCGGCTTCGCCAACGCTGCTCTGCCCCCGCCCCTCTCCTCTGCTTCCTGGTCTGTGTCTAGCCCCGTGTATGTGTATGGGGCTGGCTGCCTCCGGCGTGGTCAGATCTGCCCCATTAGTTTGACCGCGGCCAGCGGCTTCGCCAACGCTGCTCTGCCCCGCCCCTCTCTCTGCTTCCTGGTCTGTGTGTAGCCCCGTGTATGTGTATGGGGCTGGCTGCCTCCGGCGTGGTCAGATCTGCCCCATTAGTTTGACCGCGGCCAGCGGCTTCGCCAACGCTGCTCTGCCCCCGCCCCTCTCCTCTGCTTCCTGGTCTGTGTGTAGCCCCGTGTATGTGTATGGGGCTGGCTGCCTCCGGCGTGGTCAGATCTGCCCCATTAGTTTGACCGCGGCCAGCGGCTTCGCCAACGCTGCTCTGCCCCCGCCCCTCTCCTCTGCTTCCTGGTCTGTGTCTAGCCCCGTGTATGTGTATGGGGCTGGCTGCCTCCGGCGTGGTCAGATCTGCCCCATTAGTTTGACCGCGGCCAGCGGCTTCGCCAACGCTGCTCTGCCCCCGCCCCTCTCCTCTGCTTCCTGGTCTGTGTGTAGCCCCGTGTATGTGTATGGGGCTGGCTGCCTCCGGCGTGGTCAGATCTGCCCCATTAGTTTGACCGCGGCCAGCGGCTTCGCCAACGCTGCTCTGCCCGCCCCTCTCCTCTGCTTCCTGGTCTGTGTGTAGCCCCGTGTATGTGTATGGGGCTGGCTGCCTCCGGCGTGGTCAGATCTGCCCCATTAGTTTGACCGCGGCCAGCGGCTTCGCCAACGCTGCTCTGCCCCCGCCCCTCTCCTCTGCTTCCTGGTCTGTGTCTAGCCCCGTGTATGTGTATGGGGCTGGCTGCCTCCGGCGTGGTCAGATCTGCCCCATTAGTTTGACCGCGGCCAGCGGCTTCGCCAACGCTGCTCTGCCCCCGCCCCTCTCCTCTGCTTCCTGGTCTGTGTCTAGCCCCGTGTATGTGTATGGGGCTGGCTGCCTCCGGCGTGGTCAGATCTGCCCCATTAGTTTGACCGCGGCCAGCGGCTTCGCCAACGCTGCTCTGCCCCCGCCCCTCTCCTCTGCTTCCTGGTCTGTGTGTAGCCCCGTGTATGTGTATGGGGCTGGCTGCCTCCGGCGTGGTCAGATCTGCCCCATTAGTTTGACCGCGGCCAGCGGCTTCGCCAACGCTGCTCTGCCCCCGCCCCTCTGCTCTGCTTCCTGGTCTGTGTCTAGCCCCGTGTATGTGTATGGGGCTGGCTGCCTCCGGCGTGGTCAGATCTGCCCCATTAGTTTGACCGCGGCCAGCGGCTTCGCCAACGCTGCTCTGCCCCCGCCCCTCTCCTCTGCTTCCTGGTCTGTGTGTAGCCCCGTGTATGTGTATGGGGCTGGCTGCCTCTGTCGTGGTCAGATCTGCCCATTAGTTTCCGCGGCCAGCGGCTATGGCCAGCTATGCCCCCGCCCCTCGGCTTCCTGTCTCAGCGCGAGGGCCTGCCTGCCTGTATGTTATGTGTGTGGCTGAGTTTCGTTCAGGCTTGCGTGAGCGTGGTGTAACCACGGATGTATTATATGATAATAGGTCCATGGGTGGAACTCAGAGGAGGTGGTATTTTGAAACCTTGCTTGCTCTCCAGGATTACCAACCCCAGCTTTAATGTTACACTGATTAGGGTCACCTACCTATCTCTCTCTCTCTGGCCACTGACATGATCAACCTGTCTGTGTGCAAAGTGTTTGTACCTGTAATCACAAGGAGTTGTATTCTGTGTCATTATTGGTGAGTGTTATCAGGAAGTGTGATGGCAGAAAACAGCATGGTGGAGGTGAGATATGAACAAAGAGCTGGATAGTACTGTGGGTTATAACAGTGACTGGGGTTCAAATCCCATGTGGTCCATGAGAAGGTGAAGGGCAGTTTTCTTATTGTGTCATGCTCTGCTGTTTGTTAAGTATTTTATTTTCTTCCTCATGTTTCATGTCTTCCTGTTTTACTTTGTGAACACTCGACCTTGTCTCGGTTCCAGGTTCCTGTCTGCCCCGGCCCCTCCCCGTCTGTGTGCACCTGATCCCTGATTGTGTCTCCCACACCTGTGTCCAATCACTCCCCATCAGTCCTGTATATATTCCCCTCTTGTGTCTTGTCTCGTTGCCAGTTCATTGATGTTCACAGCTCACGTACCAGCCTTTTTTACAGTCTCAGTCATAGCGTTATTGTGTTTGAAACTTGCCTGTTTTTTCACCTTGCCCTTTTGCCTCACGTCGTGGACACCTTTGCCTGGTTTGACTGCCTTCTTGTGTACCGACCTCTGCCTGGAATAAGCCTTGTTTTTCTGCTTAACCGGTCTGAAGTCGTGCATTTGAGTCATGCCTTCCCTGTGCCGGGGCTCGTCCCATGTGTTCCGGTTATTACAGACATCACAGAGTAACTGCATGATGTCAGTGTCAGTATCGATGCTGACACCCAGAAGCGTTAATATATTGTCATTGTTACAGTAATTAGAGAAGCAGCTTGCCCCCACACTCCCATGTTGTGGTGTGACAGCTGACGCTCAACAACACCTCTGTTTTCCCAGAACTACTCTTTACAGTATCTGCTCTAATCCCACATAGTGTTACACAACTACACTTCACTGTTCACTGACTAATCCCAGTCCAGTAAACGATCTGCTGCTGTAACTCTCTGCCTCCCTCTGACCCTCCACCCTGCCACAATAACATAGTAAACTCCCAAGATTAGAAAATATCACACATACCATCATGCAGATTTACTTATGATCATTAGCACTGCATGAAAAATGTCTTATCGGTAACACATACATCAGACACTGTAACTGATCCATTCCTCAGTACAGTGAGCTGCTGCTGCTGCTGCTGCTGCGTCTCTTATCTCAAACCAGTTTCTATAGAAACAGTTTCTATAGAAAAAGCTACCAAAGCCACCAGGAAGAGATTAAACTGTTCTGGGAACAGCAAATTAATGTTTCACATGTTTCAAGTAAAACATTAAAAGAGTAAGTTAATGAACAACAAACATAAAGGCATATGTACATCTGTACCGTGTCACAGTGTGAAGCTTAAAGGATCAGTTCACCAGTATCACAACCAATAAATACACTGTTAATAATGATATTATGATAATTATGTATTGGTTACAATATCTCCACAGGCCACCAGGGGGCGGTGGTACACAGGTGACCAAATTACGTCACCTGTTACGTACTTTCTTTCTTTCATTGGAAAATTACATGTAATTTTCCACCATCAGTGTTTGACTATTGTGTAGAAAAGTCTTAAAGCCAATGAATGTGATTCAATACAAGATGAAGATAAAGAGAGACTTTCTTCCTCCTCAGGCGAGACATCACTGAGCGACAGCAGCAGCTATTCACATCAGTGACGGATGAAATACAAACAAATGATTTTATCTTTCAGAAATAATGAAACTGAAGTTTCCATGGACACAGGTCGGGTTTGTACAAACATCAACTCATGTCTGTAATGAATGAAAAACGACACGTGACGTCAACACGTCTGACAAGAATTTGCATTTATTTGCATCAAAATGGTCCATCATTAAAACTCTAAAAACATACAGTAAATTACATCTTAATACCTGCATTTGATGTGACATTCATTCATCCAGAAGCTTCTCCAGCTTTGATTAAAGTGCATTATGTTGTTCGTACGGTTCGAGCCCTTGTTTTTTCCTTAAAGTACAAATGTGAACAAAAAAAAAAACACAATTTGTGCTCCTCTGTGAATTAAACACTAATCTGCCCTTAAACCTGAGGTGAACATTAAGACATCTGTACTTTTCTTCTTCAGTTTTCTTCTTTTAAATAGAGAAAAGGGCACACACACATACACACTGACACACACACACCTACACACATTAACAGACGCTACCTGACGCTGTTAAACTGTTGAAGCAACTAAAAAAAGAAAAATAAACTTTGTTTTGTTGACACCAGCCACAGTGACTCATGAGTACAACAGTTCAACCACACGACTTCACTTAGTGTTCGATCTCCATGTGATTAAGGCCGTTTCCTGGTATTTAACGTTAATGTTAATGTTAATGTTAACGCAACCCGCCCTGAACACAACCACACTGCATCTTTTAAAAAGTGACTGACATCAGTTTGGCTCTTCAGACAGGAAACATGCAGCAGAAAAACACTGTACACCTCCCTCCTCTCTCTCTCTCTTTGTCTTCGACACAATTAAAAATAATAAATACAGGACGGGATGGAAATAAATACTCACAGTCCATTCACTCAGGACGGAGGTGGAGGTGGACAGAGGTCAAACTCACATGTGCAAAATAAATCCTCTCTCTACATTTGTGGGACAAAGTCAGTTCTTCCTAAAAAAGGCAGAAGTGTTAAAGAATAAAGCTTATTAATGCTCCGTCAGTCTCTCTGTCCGTCAGTCAGTCTCTCTGTCTGTCTGTCAGTCCGTCCGTCTGTCTGTCTGTGTACTCTGAGTCTGAGCTTCTTGTATATTAATGAACTAACATGAGTGCTGCTGATTACAGCCGACTGACTGACGCTCGCAGCGTCAGACCAACATGACAAAGACAAACAAACTGTTTATTTTGCTCAGGCACCAAAAACTGTAAAATGGCAGGAAGAGCAACAACACATTTGGTCCTGGTGTCTCTCTCTCTCTCTCTCTCGCTCGTTCGCTCTCTCTCTCTCCTTTAAAACAAAAATAGCAGCAGTCCAAATCCCGACGACAACCTGAGCTCACAGAGTTCATATCCTGCTCCTCGGCCTTTCGCTGTCCCGTCTCCTCTTTCGTCAGCTGACATTCACAGAATGATTCGGCTTCATGAACCCCGCAGAGGGGCCCCCCCCGAAGTCAAGAAGGTGGCCCCTGGGATTCCCTAGCATGAGCCGTGGAAGGGAAGGGAGGGGAGGGGAGGGGAGGGGGTGATGGGGGTCGGTGGGTGTTTGGGTGAGGGTCACTTGTAGTTTTCAAGCTTTTACAGTCATGTGACAGAAAGGTGGGTGTTGGTGGTGGTGGTGGGGCGGGTGTCAGCGTGATGTCACCCCCAGCTGTGTCTTCAGGTTCTCGTACACCACGTAGCTGATGCTGACGGCCGGGATGACTTTGAGGAAGTTGGGGGCCAGGCCCCTGTAGAGCCCCGTGGGGCCCTCGGTCTGCAGGATCTGCCTGAAGAGGCCGGTCATGGTCACCTGCTGCTGGCCCCCCCCGTCGCAGCTGCAAAACACACAACACATCGTTATTGTTGTTATACATTTAATCTGCTCTGAAAATGTCGCCATTGTATTTGTTCACTTTTATTTGAACCGTGAACTGTTTCCTTTCCAGGTATTAAAGCTAGTGTGTGTGTTGATCATATGGTTGTGGGTGTGTATTGACTAAAAATAAAGTTGATTCATCTTTTAAAAGGAAAATGTCAGAAGGTCTGATGATCATCATCATCATCCTCCTCCTCCTCCATACACTGGGTGTGGTGCTTTAAGAAGCTACTTCCTGTTTGTCAGTAAGTTCATCTAAAAGAATATTTACAACATAAAATCTAAATCAAACATGAAACAACAGCTCAGGTCTCTTTTTCCCCTCCAGTACTGGTTCCTCACCTTGTGCTTGCATGCGGGTTCGGATCAGAGCCAGGGGGTAGCTGGCGAGCTGACCGCAGGTGCTGGACACGGTGCCGCAGGCCAACAGGACGAAGACGCCGGGGTCGGTGCTGTTGGTGCCGTACTGCTGCAGGTAGCTGTTCTTCAGCGTCTGAGCGAGGAAAAACACCAACAATTAAGAAAAAGGAAATTCACCTAACCACAGACACACACACACACACACACACACACTCGTGTCACTGAGTCATCAGGATGTGATGTAATCCAGTCAGACAGTTCTTACTCAATCTTTCTTCAGCATGAGGTGAGATGTTTGTGTTTTAGTGTCTGTCTCTTGTGTTGGATTGAAAGAAGTGAAAACAGTGTGAACGTTGTGACGGATCTTCGTTCTCTCACCTCGTACACGGCCAGGTCGATGCCGGCGTACGGGATGATGCCGAGCATGTTGGGGACGTAGCCTTTGTAAAAGGCCCCGAGTCCTTCCCTCCTGAAGATCTGCTTGGCACAGTCGGAGATCCCGGAGTACTGACCCGTCTTCCTGAGGGCCAGGCGGGTTTTCAGGACCTGGGGGGCGGATGTCAGGAGAGGGGAAAAAAAAAAGAGATGTGTTTAGTTTGAGATGAAGATTGTTTGTTTTGTTCATCTCAGAGTAGAAGCAGTGGAGCGATAGTCACCTCCATGGGGTAGATGGTGCTCTGTGCGATCACTCCGGCCAGAGACCCGGCGACGAACCTCTCCAGGATGCTCAGAGTCTCCTTGTCGCTGCCGATCAGACGTTTGATCTGGAGGAGGAGGACGGAGGGTTACTGAGTTAGCACACACACACACACACACACACACACCGTTGAGCCACTCGTCATCGTTGTCATTGTACCTGCTCGTACGCCATGAACTTGAGCGCTGACTCAGGGGCGATCTTGATGATGTTGACGCCGTTGCCTCGCCACAGCGACCTCATGCCGCCCTCTTTGATCATCTGCATCAGCCCGCTCATGATGCACATGTTGTTGGTTCTGGAGCCATAAACCTGCGACAGGACACATGACGGACACGTTACACGCCTGGGCTCGGGTCCATGTAGGCCAAGACCGGTTTTTTTACCCCAGACTGAGCCAACTGGGTCACGTCTGATCGACCGATTAATGAGAAAAGGAGAAAATGCATCTAATCAGGAATCAATAAGCTCAAAGTCGACGCTCTGACGTAAATCAGAGGCCGCTGACACAGATCCTGAATCAGCTCACGGTCGGACCTTCGGCCCGCTGATGGTGACGAGGGCGTGACGGCCGGTCGGCAGCCGTCATTGGTCACGCAGAGGGTGACTCGGCTCTGACGGACCGCCCACCCCCCGGACTCTGACCCCCCCTCCTTGCTGTCCATTAAATATTAACTCATTTATCGCGCTTAAGCAACACACTCTTGGGTAATGTGTCATCGTTCCACTGGAATAACTGTGCCGCTGGCTGCAGTTATGAAACACAGCCAAACTTTTTAGTCTGAACTCGGCTCAGCTGACGACTCACACACACACGGCGTTGTAATCAGGCAGATAAGACTTTCCACCTCCACCTTCTCCACCACATGCTGTCCAGTTCCCAGACCCCCCCTCCCTCCCCCAGAGGCTTATGAAGCTCAGTTAAACTCATTGTCATCGTCTTGTCATCTCACCTGCATCATGACTTTGAGTCGGTCCAGGGGGGCGGTGCACGTCCTGGAGACGGCTCCAGCTCCTCCGCCTGCGACCAGGTGCCTCCACCACATCCCTGTCTGCTTCTCCTCGATGGTGAACTCATCGGGCACCATCAGGTTCTCACCCACATCGAAGATCTGCCAGAAACAAAGAGAGAGAAGTTCAGATACGAAGAAACGATGAGAGACGGAGCAGAAGCTTCATCTTCATGTCTCCACCTGCATCAGTTCTACTGAGATCCATCAGAAGAAAGTATTGATAAAGTATCAGAAAATACTGTGATGTGTTTCTGGGTGTTGACATTGTGAAGCGGGAACCTCCTGCAGCTCCTATTCCTAACCGAGGTGTTAAAATGTACTGAGACAGTGGGAGCTGCAGCACATGTCCTGTTGTCATCATATTTTCTTGCTCGCAGCACATGACACCGGTCGAGTGTCCTTCTTCTTCCTGTCGCACTTAAAAGGTCAAACTGTGACTTATGTTGCAGGACACATGCCACCGCTGCTGCTGCTGCTGCTGCTGCTCTACAGGTCAGGATTTAATTGACTGTGGTGGATAATCGTGGACACGCTGTACCGCTGTACACGCACATTTTAACGAGGTTCCTTTGGGGGCGAAGGTCAAAGGGTGCGAGCCTGTGTTTCGACATGATCTAGGTCAAGAGTGAAAACGCTGGTGTTACAAACCGGGTCCATCTAAAAACCTGCAGCAGACCTGGACCTGGGTCAGTGCCGGTCCACTTGACCACGACACCGAGGACACGAATCACACTTTGATGTTATTTAAGCAGCTTCGATTTCATGTTTGTTTGTTTTTTCGTCCTTATATAAATTTACTGGGTCAATAAAACATCCCCATTTATCTCCGTGTCCCAGATACAGGACCTCAGCCAATAGAGAATCCCAGTGTCACTCGGGGGCACGCTGGCTCTGCTGCAGGGAGTCAAACCTGTGCTGTAACCTCAGAAAGCATTGAAAACCCTTTTCCCAGCATGCTCGGTAACGTGGCCTATCTATCGCCTGCTGTTTCACTCCACTTTCTATTCCTGGACCCGTCTCTTCTGGGCCCCGTCGAGGCCGCTCGGCTCATTAGCAGTTGGAATAACTTGAATGCCGCCCAAGATCACGCCGTTCTTCCTCCAGGGAGGAGGTGGTGGTGGTGGTGGTGGCGGCTTCATCACTGCAGCCTCCACCTGCTCTGACTTACTTTAGCGCCGCTGCCGTTTACATAACAGTGAGACAAACGGGCAAATCCCTGCGACATAATCCCCTCAGAACGGGAACAGTTCCCCTTCATGGGACTAATAGAGCTTAATTTCTGACGCACGACTGCAGCTCATGAAGCCTTTCAGGGAATTCACGTCTTAATTGACCTGTTTTTTTTCCTACTTCCCTCCGACTGTAGAAAGACACACCACCCTCTGTGCCCTTTGATTAGTGACACCACTATCGGACATCCTGATAGTCTTTATCAAATCGAAGTGCTTGGGTGTGGAAACAGGGCTGAGTGTGAGCGTTTATGCAACATGATCATTTATGAGGCCCACTGGTACAGAGCTCAGCTGTTTGCTTCAACTCACCGTGGAGTGTTTCCAGTAGAGGATGATCTCAGGAATGCTCTCCGTCTTCTCCACCATCATGTAGTTGCTCCAGTCTTTGCTGCTGATTGTTATCATCCCGTTCTTATCCATGCTTCAAGAAGAAGAAGAAGAAGAACACAAGACGTCAGATTAAGACTCGGAGCTCACCTGATGCAACAACCCTAAAAAAAATAAAGTCAGGGATGAAACGGGTGAATGAATTTACCTCTTAAGGACTTTCTCGGCGTGCTGCAGGGAGATGTGCACTCCGAGGTCGCGCAGAGACTGCATGAACTCTTTGGGGTCGATGTGACCTTAAAAGGAAGAGAAACAGACATGTTTGAAAAGCTGGTTTCTACTGTCGCGGCTGAGCGACTGGCACAAAGTGAAACGTCTGAATCACAAACCAAAACTTCCACCAACCTGCATTCTTCCTGTCCAGGTTCTGCACCACGAGCTTCAGGTCTTTTTCATAATCCTGCAGATAATGAACAAACTCCTCGAAGTCCAGCTGTCCGTCCGACGCATGTTCTTCTCCCTTTAAGGTTTTCTGCAAGAAAATAAGACACACAGGCAAAAGAGATCAGAAGAAGGGATGAAACTAAACTTTATTATTATTGTTGTTGTTGTTGTTGTTGTTGATGTTGTTATTATTCTGTGGTGCATAGAAATCATTTGACTTGAGAGCAGCTGATGACATTTCACTGTGGTATGTGTGGAGGAGTCATCTGCTCCACCAACACCGCAACTATTTTACAATTATGAAACAGGTACAGCAAGTCCTGAAATGTACTGTATCTAAAAGTCAAACAGGCAGCGAGCAGCCAGGCTGACAGCAGAGATTTAAACTGTGTCCTGGCTTGTGTTTCACGACCCTGCAGGACACCAGCATGACCTATTTGCCAAGCTGCTGCGCTCTCAGTGTTCTTGGATGACAGATATGACGTTCATTCCTACAGGCCTGGGGAGGGCCAACAAGGGAGGGCGGGGGGGGGTATTAGGTAGGCACACCCTGGTCTATCTTTGAGCTCCACTGCAGGCTGACCTGCCAACTCTTTTAATCTGGTCTGAGCTTGAACCTCCTGAGCTAAAATGAGACCAGGACACCGGCAGGCCCACAGCCAGCCCGCCCGCCCGCCCTGATACCTGACCTGCTGCTCCACGGTGCAGGCATACGACTGCCAGAGTCATGATGATACTCTACTCTCTGCACAAGTGCTTCAATGTGACTTGCAACGTGGTTAACGGGAAAAGTCATGCCAGTTGTTTCTGTGCAGGAGTCTTAAGTTGAAAACAAAACAGGACATCCTGCAATGAAAAAAAAAAGTTGCAAACTAATCTTGCATTGCTGCTGGTTCATGAACCACAGTGTGAACCTCAGCTGAGTGCACTGCACAGAGAGATCTGACAGGTTAGCAGCAGGTCAGCGATTGACTGATTGCACATCATGAGTCACAGTCCAGTGCGATCATTCAGCACAAAAGTCAACGTTCAGGGTCAATGGTTTTCTTAGTTTCAGGAAGGGGCGGGAGTCATAAGACAACTACTGTAATCTCAGGAGGAAGAAACTAGCATGCAACAGAAGAATGAAGCACAATAACGCGGTCACTATTCAAACTGTGCAATCATGTATTATCGATACTGATTACATGCATCGTAACTAGACCTGTTGCTCAGTAAAATCAACATGACTCATTTGTGCATCAAAGTTAAGTCTGGTTTTGACTTTAAAAGGAGCAGCTGCACGTGGGAGCACACACCGATCTACTTCCTCTGCTCAAGTCAAGAGAAAAAGCACAAATTCCTTTTCAGGGTGGATTTTCCCTGCAACGTGAAAGACAGTGCGCGCGCCGGGTCATTTAAGTTTCGGTCTACGAGATCCAGGCCAAACACACTGCATGGACGACAAAGGAGTCAGCTTTAATGGGAGCTGTGGTAGGTTAGATACGGTAGAAACAGCTGTAATTAGGTTTTTTGACATATTCCAGACTTTTCGGGACGGTTCTTCCAGAAGCCGGTCGCCCGCTGCGGCCTAGTCGTAAGGCTTTTTTACGCTAACCCCCGAGCTAATCCTTCCGGCGCCGGAAAGAAAGGATTAAGCGCGGTCAAAGTAATGGGATTTAAAGAAGTAGGCGATCGTAAATACAAACAAACCAGGGCATAATCTGAGCAATCAAAGCTGTGGTTTCTTACCTGTCGCCACTTTTGGTAGGTTGAAAACTCTTGGGACGGCAGGAAGACGCTGAGCTTGTTGAACACCGACTTCAGCTCCGACGGTAGTCCGTTAGACTCAAAAATGTCCACTTCAATCTTGTCCGAGTTGGACACCGGGACGTAAAGGCACAGACCGAGCATGGCGGCTCCGGGAAATTTAAAAGAAACTACAATAAATAAATAAATAACTCCTCAACGTGTCTCTTCCCCGCTCCTCCACGGGACAATACTGAAACGCCGGTACGGAAACGCCGGTTTCTAAAAGCTGTCAAGACGCCACGCCTCTTACCAGGAATAGCGCAACGTCACTGGTTTGACCGCAGGCACCCGTGACGTCTGTTTACTATCGGCCAATCGCTGACGCGGCCCATTGATGGGCTCGACTCGGTCCCACCCTCCCTCCCTCCCCATTGCTTAAACAATCGTAGTATCGTCAGCCAATCACGTTCATCCTTGTCAAAGACCGACCAATCACGTCTTTTCTGTCTTTCGAACTGTGGGTGAAGGAGGCACGAGGGGGCTGCTTGGCGGGACATGTGCTAGGATTCATAAATAAATAAATATTATAATAAATAATCACAACAAACGAATAAATAATATTATAATAAAATAAAATAATAAGGATTAGATATAAAATGAAGGTAAACATGATGTTACAGTATTATTTATGTGTATTGATACCACAACAAAACTATCATTGACTCTACTTACTGTACTATTACTGATAATAACGAGTCAGATTTGACTTTCAGTTATCTGTGTGGTTTTTTAACTTCATAATATTATAAATCAGTCAAATTGTGTTGTTTAGCTCAGGCAAAGCTAAACCTTGGTCTCCGGCCACTGACTGGTCGACTGAGACTCTGTAAACTGGGACCTGTTTTGATTTATTGGAAAACAAACAAACAAACAAACAAACAAAAAAACTTTAATTTGGAATAATTTCTGTGTTGAAATCAATTTTAATTTTAATCACAAAATGTATCGACAGACCACATATTCATCATAAACCAGAAGAACTCTCACACAAACAGATGCATAAAACAGGCTCATCCTAACCCTCATGGCCCCCCCCCACACACACACACACACACACACACACTGGTTTTAGTGTTAATATTAGATGACCGTATCGTCCTGTCTTGTCTCTGCATGACATTTCTTCAGGCCGTGTGTTTTGTTTTCTTTCCAACAGTGCTGGGTCATCCCATTAGGCCACTGACGCTGCAGGAGTCTGAGCCAGGTTTTGTTGTCCTCTCTGGAAAAACCGGCCTGAGGCAGACAGAGCGACGAACGGAGGGAACGAGGGATGAAGGCTGTGAGACTAAACTAGGAGGAGGATGAGAGCCAGGAGCCAAAAAAAAAAAGCCCCCCCCCCCTCGTCCTCCTGAAGAAACGCCAAGATCCTGAGACTGCTGAAGAGGTCAGCTGATCCTGTCTGGGTTTACACAACACACACACACACACAACACACACTATCAGCCAGTACAAAGTTCTGTGGCCACTGATGGAGACTCAACATGCTGATGCAAAGTTCTGGACTGAATCTGGAGCCACATTCAGGATCATAAAATGTTCAATTACAGATACTTTTCAACATATATTCATCACTTTTAACATTCAAAGTAGACAATCTGAACTTTCCCCAAAGAGAACATTGTTGTTTTTCTGTGCACTGACTGGAAATGACAATCACCAGCCGATGAACCGTAGCTGCCGCATGTAGCTGGTCATGGCGTGTGTCTGTTGTTGGAGGGTGTTAAACTGTCACACTGTAGAAGACTTCAGCATTAGATGTGTGGTCAGAGGCTTAACAAGCTGTAAATACCATATTCAAAAAATTTGACAGCTAGCGTTAGCTTGGTGGGTAACGTTAAGCCGTGGATAGTGTTGTGGTCAAGACCAGAGTGTGCCAAGACCAAGGCCAGAGTAGGCTATACCAAGGCCAAGACAAGACCAAGACCAAGACCAGAGTATACCAAGGCCGAGACAAGACCAAGTGTGTGTGTGAGAGAGAGAGAGGGAACCTACAATAACCCCAGTTCTACATCATGTAATGCGTATGCTCTGTCAAGAGACCGTTGAATAAATACATCAGGCCAATCCATCAGTCACGTTCTGTATCCGCCACTGGTATGGAGTAGTATTTTACCATACGTGTCAGTGTGAACACACGTGAACACACGTGAACTGAGACACAGCAATTATACCTTTGTCCTGATGGCAGCAGCTGGAAGTGCTGATGCAGACGATGGGTGTTTTCATCCAGTATTTTGTTGATGAGGTGTTGGAGCGTTTTACCATGACGGTGGGACGGTGGGGGTTTGTTTTGCAGAACTTTGTCTTGACTTTGATACTCGAACCAGGAAACAGTGTTTAAAGTGAGGATACCTTCGATCAGTGATTGGCAGGACTATACTCTGTTTAGAGTGCAATGGCTGACACCAAATTGTGAAAAGCCTTAGCTGTAGTCCACATGTTAGTTTTCTTGAACGCTCCCCAGATAA
This sequence comes from Caranx ignobilis, assembly GCA_021432705.1. NCBI lineage: Eukaryota > Metazoa > Chordata > Actinopteri > Carangiformes > Carangidae > Caranx > Caranx ignobilis. The sequence goes on along the minus strand of JAFHLA010000010.1, from coordinate 3,970,770 downwards.
AACATTAGCTCAGTTCTTTAGTGGGTAGAGCGGGCGCCCCATATGCAGAGGCCCCGGTTCGAATCCCACATCAGGCGGCCCCTTACTGCATGTCGTTCCCCCTCTCTCTGAGACTTTAATCAGGTGAGACTGAAGCAAACAGCTCTCCATGAATCACATGTTGGTCTTGTGCAGGGAAAATCCAAGATGTCCTCATGTGTGATGCAAATTTAACACTTTGTACCAGTCATTTTGCTCCTAAATGTGGATTTCAGGTTGAAACACAAACTCACACACAAAGGTCAACCTGATCAACATCTGTATGCTTCACTTGTATATGTTTTTCAATAACATGCAGCCTCAGCAGTCCATTAAGGCGATAAAGCTAAAGTCCAGTGTGAACAACACAAACATGTTGCTGTTTGTTTTCCAGCGTCGAATCCTGCGTCACTCAGCAGAGAGTAAACGATAAGCGTTACGCCAGAGTCACGACGGCCTGCGACAAACAAACAGGGGCTCAGCAGCACTTTAACCTGCAGGATCACAGACAAACAGGACGTATCTGATGGGGGGGGGGGGGGGTGATACAGGTGAGAGGTGAAGCTGGGGGGGGGGGCTCATGTGTGGTACTGGGGGCTGCTGTCTTGATGGAGGAGGAGGTGAAGTTTTACAGCTGGATTATCAGGTGTTTTTGTGTGTGTTGATGATTTATTGATTATCAGGGCAACTGACAGGATGTTGTGCGGCATCAGCTCAGCTCTATCAGTGGATCATATAGTTAACGAACTTCATGGAACGATAACGAAACTATAACTTGTTTTGTATAGTCATTTTTTTTATTGCCCTTTTACACTTTACTCTTGTCTCATTGGCCTCATTGCCCTGCCAGTATCTGTAGGACAAACAGCAGGGAGGAGGAGAGCTACACTCTGCTCCGTCTTCAGTCCTCTGCTGCCCCCTGCTGGCTGAACACACAGCTGAACAAGCACAATCAGCTTCATTAGTCTGTTTATCATTTAATCATGTGATTAAGTTCATTATGTTGATGTGGTTACCTCCTTCTCTCCTTATGGAACTAGACATGTCTTGATGCCAAAATGTTAAATATGATGAAGGTTATCATGGTTTATTTATTTTACTCTGTAGAGTAATTAAAAGTTATATGTAACCTATAGATATATAATGTAGTGCAGTGGTGTAGTATGTATAGAACCACAACCAAGAAAAACTCAAATCAAAGTCAAACTCAAATTCTCATTTGTTGTCAGAGTTGGTTTTATTAAAATAAGGTCTCCAGCAAAATAAACGAAGACTTAAAGTGATCAGTTTTTTTGCTCCATTTAATCCCTTATCAATATAAATACTGAAGCCCCTGAAGGCAACATCAGAGCTCCGGGCTGCAGTTCACACTGTGGCCACGTAGTGTCGCTGTTTCACTGTTATGGCTGCAACTGAACTGTTCACTGAGCTGCGTCAAGTCGACAAGGGTGAGTCAGTGCGTGACCGGATGTTAGATGACTGTCCTTTAAAAATAAGATCCACTGTGATTCATTGTTTAATCAATACATAAAAACATTTCAGTAAATCCTACGACTGACTCTTCATAATTATGATTGTTACATATCAAGACTATAAAACAGGAGTGTGTTTTTGTGCTTTTGGACTAATTCAAATACAGTTCATAAGTAAAAAGTGGAACAGTCAGGGTAACACTGAAGGGTTTAATCCAGGCCCTGGAGCCCCGGCCCAGCAGAGGATGTACTTCCTGCACCAGTTCAGGAAGCTGAACCTGCCCCATGAGCTACTGATCCACTTCCACACTGTAGTCACTGTAATCTGGCCTCTCTCCAGGTCATGTACACCTCCAGAGTCAGGAAGTCCCAGAGTCCCTGTAGAGCAACCCTGTCATACTAAAACTGCCCCTTACCGACAATTGTGGTGTCACGATACTGTTTAAAACATGGTAGCACTGTTTCTATCTGACTCACATGTATGTGTTGTGTAATATTATCACTACCCAGTCCAATATTCCTGCTCATTTAATACTTTTATATTCAAGCTTATTCTTGTTCAGATTGTGTATTTCTTCTTCTTAAATACTTTTTTTTTTTTTTTTACTGTAGTTTCTGTTATTGTTGTACTCTCATTTCTCTGCATCTTTTCTACCTTGTGTGTTTAAGCTCCTGTTTCTTATCTTATCTTATCTTATCTTATCTTATTCTTGGATATTGTTGTATTATTGATATTTGACCTTGATTGTGATTTTGAATTTTGACAAAATAATGATAATAAAATGTTTCTACGGGGGGAAAAAACACTGTAATAAATAATAATACTAATGCGTTTATTGCGAAAGGGAAAAACCGGAAGCGTCATGACATACTCTCCGTTAGCTTGATGGCGCCTCGCGCGAAGTTCCTCCTCTCGGTGCGGAGGCAGAAAAAGCAATGAACGGTCTGTTTTCTCTGTCATTGTCCGTTGTTGTGCCGCCGCGGACCGAGCTCACGGGACCCAGAAATGTCTCCAGGTAGGTCGGACATCACTTTTACCCCACACACGGTCACACCAACCTGCGCGTGCACGGCCGTTAAATCACCGGCGTTAACGTCCCTCTGATTTGTTTTTTCCAGATTTCGGTGCTGAATCATCTCTGGAGTTCACGTGAAAACACAAAGTGAAAAACTCTTGAACCAAGAAGAAGAAGGGGACATTTTTTTTCTTTAACTTCTTTCTTTATTAGCTAGTTGTAACTCCGTGTTAGCCAGCGTTAGCCGAGGTTTATGCTAACGACGCGATGGCTTTTTTCGTGAAGAAGAAGAAATTCAAGTTCCAGACGCATCTGACGCTGGAGGAGCTCACCGCGGTGCCCTTTGTCAACGGGGTCCTGTTCTGCAAGCTCCGGCTGCTGGAGGGAGACTTTGTCGCTACATCCTCCAGGTGAATAAAACAAACACACACAAAACAACAGGAGAAATAGAGCTGCAGGTTTTAATGCAGCTGGAAAGTGACTTTTTTTAAACTCCTACACTTGTTCCCAGTGTGTGTGTGTGTGTGTGTGTGTGTGTGTGTGTTGTAGACACTTTGTTTTGCTCTCTTTAGCTTTAGTAAATGTGCTAAATGAGATGAAGACGTGCTGAAGGTCAGTTTTGCTGTTTTAAAATCACTTTATTTGCTGTTCATCAGCTTTAAACTCAGTGAAACATCACAACTGGTGAAGAAAAGAGGCACAAAGTGTTTTAACTTGGATTAAAGTGGTTGAAAATGATCAATACCTGAAGATGATTCATTGATTACACCTTAGCTGGTTTGTCTTGTGTTTATTGATTTCAGGTTTGTGTGTGTGTGTGTGTGTGTTAGTTGCAGAGAGCTGCTTCATGTACATTTGCACCATCAGAGACACACGTTGGAGGTTTGATTGTGTGATGTGTTGCAGTGTGAACGTGGTTCCTGTTGATTGATCGTGTTTTCCAAGCTGCTCTCTCCTCCGTCGTGTCATACAGGATCACAACTTTGCACGCAAACACTGTCGAACAGCAGCAGCAGTTGTTGTTGTTGTGGCTCCGAGATCCCTGGTTTTATGATTATAGTGTTAAGTTAAGATGAAGTTAGTGTGTGTGTGTGTGTGTGTGTGTGTGTGTGTGTGTCGCTCTGCAGTGTTTCATGTTTGCAGGGCACCGGCCTCCGTCTGTGCAGCTCGGCTCAGGCCGGACAGATTTAAACGCTGGGTGTTGCCATGATAAGTGGCCTCTGTGTGTCGGCACTGCCCCCCCCCACTGGATAAACCAGACTAAACACAACATCCACACCACACGTCGACTGCAGCTCCTTCTTCCTCCTCCTCCTCCTCCTCCTCCTCCTCCTCCTGACCCGGTTGTTTCTCCTCTGATGGCTCCAGGAGGCTGTGAACTATCTGCTGAAGATAACTTTCATTTGTTCCTCGGAGCTTTTCATCTCCTCGCTCGTATCACGTCGTTCCAGACTTCCCGCCCTCGACCCAGCTTTTTTTTGATCTCTTCTCGCCTCCTTGTCTTTGATTCGGCCCCGAGCCTCACCTCAGATACGTACGCTCTGGTACAGTGTTTATACTCAACCTGAAGCACAGAGCTGCGCCGCTGCTCTGTGCCTCACACGCTCTGACCTACTAAACTAACCTCAGCTTGTAGAGCAGTATGAGGCATTGTGTTGCAGAGCCAGCTGAGGGAGGAACTGGCACAGAGCTCCAAACTGCTGTTAACCCATTTCTCAGATGAAAGGAAGGACCTGCGTGTGTTTTTTCTTTCCAGGTCTTGGCTCAGTGGATCAGGACTCGGTGACGGAAAAGGAGCTGGACTTCCTGCTCTTTAGTCATCAGTGTGTGTGTGTGTGTGAGGAGCCAAGGAGCCTGTGGTTGGTTGGTGTTGGAGCGTCTTACAGTTCAGCTTTGCACAGAAACAGCGATGTTTCCATGTGTTTTGGCCTTTTTTGTTTGCACGAACACGATGAAATGTGAAACTCCGTACGTGACAGGAGATGCATCAGCGTCACACGTCTTGTTTACAAACAAACAAACCTTGTGCCATCTCAGAGGGAGCAGGAAGTAACTTGTGTCATTCGTTGTTGTTGTTGTTGTTTCCAGGGCTCTGATTGGCTAGCTTGCTACACATGCTCATGGTAGCTCTTCATGTTCATGCAGGTTTGAGTAAACGAAGAGTCTCTTGATCCGGTGTGAAGTCCTGGAGTTGGCTGAGGCCGACGTGGGAGAACGTTTCCCCTGCGACCTCATCATCATCGTCTTCATGTGCTCGACCTCCTCTTTATCACGTGGCGGCGTCGCTCCAACGTGGAGCTGGAAACATAAACACACTGCTCTCAGCAGTGACACACACACAGGCACGTGTTGACGACTGAGATCAGACGATCGATCAGCTGGTTGATCGATCGTGGATTGGCTGGTGTTAGCATGTGGCTAATGAAGCAGCAGCCGCAGACTCTTCAGTCCTGATTCATTTTAGCCTCCCTCCTCCGATAAACAGTGACGACAGGAAATGTTGGTGTTGATGTCTGCAGCGTCACGTGTCCACGTCACGTTCACCGTGTTCAGCTTTTAAAACTGAACCTGATGATGTGTCTGTGTGAAGTTTTGATAAAACCTCGGTGCGTCAGTTTAAAGCTTGACGTTGTGCTCTGAGCCTCAGGTCTGATGATCCTCTTCTGCCCCCAGGATCACAGACCCCCACCCCCCCACCCCCCACCCGTGTCTCAGGTCGTGTCCTCGGCGGCGTGGATGGCGATGTCTGAGGTCTCTGTTCCCTCAGAGGTCGTCCTCCTCTGTGGAGGTTATATAACAGCTCAGACCCCCCCCTTCCTATCTCTGTTATCATCTCTGTGACTGAAAACAAGGCTCTCTCAGAGGAGGAGGAGGAGGAGGAGGAGGCGACGGCACAGGGAGGCTCCCGACACAGATTAGCGATGCAGATCTGACAAACCGGGTCTTTGTGCGGGGGCTGGGGACTGGCCCGGGCCCTGGCCTTGTTCTGGGTTCGAGAACAGTGGGGGGAATTAATGGCGAGTCCTGGTTGGCTCCGAAGCAGAGAGGATCACATGCTGGGAATGTGACTGTCCAGCTCTCAGACCAGTCGTGTGTGTGTGTGTGTGTGTGTGTGTGTGTGTGTTTGCCAATCAGCTGCAGCAGCAAGAGAAAACACACACACACACACACAGTCTGGAAAACATGCTTCATGTTTAACTCAGTCATCTGTTGCGCCACTTTTTCCTCAGAAACATCTCAGTTTTTCCTACCGGGGGCGTTGGATGCTGCAGGTCACGACCTCACAGGGCTGCAGAGATCCATCTCACTTATCTCGCGTATCCCACGTTCCTCGACGCCACATATCTGCGCGACGCGTTCGAGAGCACGGACAGAGGGGACATTATTCCGGGAGGTCGGCAGCTGACCGGTGACCGGCAGCAGCAGCCAACGTGCGTGGAAAGTTTTGCAGAGAAACAAACATCACAAACATCCCAGCTGCTGTTTGTTGCAGTTTGAACATCCTCACAAGACTCGGTTGTGTTGACACGTGCGAAACCAGGAAGCTCCCAAACAGGGTTTGGTTCGAAGACACGCAGGGAAACTGGAGATGTTCATGCTTTTATTTTGACATGTTAACTCAACACCAAAATCCTGGCGACTGATCGGATTTTCCGTCCGAGAGACTAATGGACACTCGTCCTGGGTTTTTCATGATGCTCGGTCCTCTCACTTGAACTTGTGCTTTTACAGTTTTAGACACACACACACACACACACTCACACACAAATAAAGAAGCAGCCGAGGGCTGGAGGAGCAGAGTTACGTAACACACTTGATGTGTTCAGTTTCTTCTCAGAATAAACTTTCAGCGAATGAGTTGAAGTCATTTTGGTTTTTAAAGAGCACTTGATGCTGTTTCTGTTTCCCTAGTTCTTCAGTGTCTGTGTTCGTTTGCTCTTTGGAGATGTTTTCTTTTGATAAGAGGAAGAATCGATGCATCTGTGTTAAATCATGCAACGTCAGACCCTCTGTGTGTTTTCAAGGCTTCAACGTTAATGAAACCGTGAGGATCGAAGTTGAAAATATAAAAAAACACAGCTTTGGAAAACGTCCACCGTGTCCAGCCAGGCTTCTAGTGAATCCAGCCGCTTGTGTTTGCTGATGATGTGTTTTCACTGTGTGCAGCAGCTTCAGACACCAGATGGTCTCCATCCTGATCTGGCAGAGGAGCACGGCTTTCATGAGTTCAAGCTCCGTCGGCTTTGTCTGTCAGTCGGTCTGCGCTTTCACATTTTGGACATTTCGGCTCATTTGGTTTGTGTTTGTACTGTTGGAGACGATGGAGAAGGAGATGGAGTTGAAGGCTGAAGAGGCTTGAGAGGAGGGTGGATGAGGTCAGAAAGGTGGAGGTGAGGAAGAAGAGGAATAACATTTAGCTGCTAGAAGCTGCAGTGAGTCTTTGTGATGTGGCAGCGTGGACAGATTGTGTTCATTTCCTGTTCAGACTATAGTGCAGAAACACACACACACACACACACACACACACACACACTCTATATTCTCACGTGTTCAGTTCGATGCTTTAAACACACTCTCCAGCTTTTACAAACACAGTGTCATGTCCATCACGTGGCCCAAACACGGCGGCATTCACGTCCAGAAAGATAAACAGTACAGCCAGGTTCAAAGGTCAACATCTGTTTACTTCCATCATCATCATCATCATCATCATCATCAAACTGCATCAAACCCTAAAAGACTGTGAGCTCCTCCAACGTGGCCTGATGATACCAAGGACCTCCACTTGAAGAGAGCCTCTTGAACCCCTCGTTTGTTTGAAGCTGAAATCCGACACTGTGCTTGTCCGCCGCCGTGTCACGTTGTGAGACCAGTGTTCGCAGGTCGTGTCGGCTTTTCCCAGTAGGAGGGTTCAGGATGTGGTTCTCAGGACCCTCAGGAGCACCAGGAACTTTCGGGTGGAGCTGGCAGAGCTTCCTGACTGTCAGGAGTCAGTAGCACTTGACTGTCTGGAAGCGTTGTGAACGGCTTCATGCTCTTCTACGAGGAAGGTGATGAAGATGGTGCTTTAGCCTGCTCCTGATCTGTTTCCTTGCTGAAAGGCACTGACATTTGTTTCCACTTTGGTCTCAGCAGAGAGCGAGATGAGGAGGATGAGAAGAAACCTCACTGCTGCACGACGTCACTGCTTCATTCCCATCATGCATCATTAACAAAACTGCCCTGGGACCTGCTGGACGTTCAGGACTCCCAAGTCGACACGCATGACATTCTGCACATACCACACCGGGGTCGTGGTTTTCATATGCTCACGTTGCACACACACACACACACGCACTCGCTGACATGTGGCCACGAGCCAGTGATGATGACATGAACGTCAGAGGTCTTTAACAGTTTAACATGTTTATTAGAAAACGTGACACACGGCAGGAATGTCGAGTAGAAACAGAAACAAGTCGGCAGTGATGAAATAAAGGTTTAAGAAACGTTCCTGAGACAAGATGGCGGCGCGTCTCTTAAGACCAGTTCAGCGGCGTAGAAGTTCATTGTTCAGTCATTTCAAAAAGGTTTCGGCTTCTTAGATGCAAGGACTCGCCTGGACACAGTGGATGTCTTCAGATGCAGGTAGGTATAAAAATATGAACCTTCAGCCTCTCAGATGTGAGGACGACTATAAATCACCCAGTTAAAGATGGAGCGTCTCATTTCAGCAGGAAACCAGGAGAGTTTTCTGTCCTCACCTGGTCAAAAGGCCTCAGATGTGAACGGGTTCGAACGTTCGGCCTGCGAGTGGACGGAAGAGCAGAGCGAGGAGGAAGGAAGGAGTCCAGAGAGGGAGGGGTGGGGCTTGTGGGGAGAGTTAGAAATCGACCGGGACCGAGTGGATGCTCAGCAGCTGTTTCCTGTTTTCATCTCACTTTTCCAGCAGTTAGCATTTTGGTGGGATGTGAGGGGAGGTGTGTGTGTGTGTGTGTGTGTGTGTGTGGGTGGGTGGGTGGGGGGTTGTCCTGGCATCTCTCCAGGTAATCAAAACGAACGCCCTCCTTTCTGGGGGAATTCCTGTGACATTGACTGTTGGAGCTTCTCTCAACACTTTAAACTGACTTCAACCATCAGTCCAGACTTCAGTCATTAAACAGGCTCAAGGTGCCTCCTGTATTTTACCCCAAACTGACAAAGATCGATGAAAAACAACGTGGATAATTGATGGACATGGTAAAAACCTTTGGTTGTGCTGCACCTGTTGCTGCTGTGTGAAGGCTAATGCAGCTTCTGGCCGAAGGACAGCTGGCCTCCTGGTCAACGATGACACGTTCACAGTGAGGTCAGCAGAGTATCCTCCACAGATCACACAGTTACGTAACGGTGTTTGGTGACAGCCAGAATTGACCTTGTGACCTTTTGGGTTCAGGAACAGCCTCTCCTCCTCCTCCCCCTCGTCCTCCCTCCTCCTCCTCCTCCTCCCGCTGCCTGACGTCAGCGGCCCCTCTGCAGGATCTGTCTGCTTCCTCAGCACTCTGCTCTAGCCCTGTTTATCTGAGCCCTGGACGCGACCCGACCCGGCCCGGGTGCTGTTTGTGTTTCTGCTGCGAGCGGGGGCCCCCAGGAGCCTCGCGGCCAGGATGGGGGAGATAAGGATCCCACACTGCTGCATTGCTGACATGTTGAGTCATCACATGGGGCTCATACAGAGACTCATGTTTACATTCAAGTCTATCAGCTGATTTTTATTTTGGGGGGGGTGGGGGGGGTTGCAGCATGTCCTCTGCAGAGTTCGGTTCTTACATGGACTCGACTGTGTGACAGACGTCAGATTACAGATCTCTGGCAGCAGAGAAAAGGTCACAACAAACCTGATTCCTCTGCCTGTAACTTTAAATCCCATAAACCCGTCTGAAGCAGCACCGACAGCTGATCAGTGATCAGTTCAAGGCCTCAGATCACATGTCAGACATGGAAGAAGGAAACGCTCCGACATCCAAGAAAAACAGAAAGACAGCCCGAGGCCCAGCAGTATGTGACTTTAACCTTTGACCCAGGAACCCGTCACTGAGATCAATAATAGATACTGAGATACACACACAGTTAATCAACCGACAGAGAGGAAGTCATCGACGACATGGACTGAAGCCAAACTTTAAAACCATTCATGTGTCCGTGTTTCCATCACGTACTGTATCATCCAGCTCAGCATGAAGCGACTAGCTGATCAACAGTTGACCTATTGACCTATTGATCTATTGTTGTTATTGTTGCAGCACAATTACATTAAAAACCAGTGAATGAGACTCAGCGGCTTCTACACAGGCCGACAGGTCAGACCTGTAACTCGGTCGGAGGCAGTTTCCTCCAGGTTCAATGAAAACTTCTTTTACGACGACTTCCTGTCCGTCGTCACGTATCCCGTCCGTGTGATCACGTTTCCCACCATTAAAACCTCCATGTTTTCAATTCCAGACGCTTCTTACGTGTCACATCCCTGTTTCTCTTCTCCTTTTCTTCCTCTCCACGTGTCTCCATTAAAGCATCAGTCCTTCCTCCCCCCGGCTGAAGCTTCGTCTCTCATTTCGTTCCTCTCTCCCTGAGCTCTGCGGCTCTCATTTGTTTTCTTACCGTTCCCTCGTCTCTCCTGGATACGACACCCTCACATGGACGTGTTGCTCCGTCACTGGTCGGCTGATTCGGCGTCTGGCTCTCGCCCTCCTTCCTTCTTGTTTGCGTGTAACTGTTGATGATGTAGGAATTTGAGCCTGTTCTGCTTCTGCTCTCACTCAACGTCAGTAAATATGAAGGGGTTGTGTTTCTCCTGCAGCTGCAGCTCCTCTCTCTGTCCTTTCGTGATCGGCCCGTAGACGCTGGGACCAGTTCACCCAGTGGTCGTAGAGGAACCTCTTCGTCCTGGGCTGCGGCGTTTCCACCTCCTCCTCCTCTGGATGTGGAGAACATGGGGTTTCACTCTGTTTTCAGCTGCTGAACATGATGTTTGGTGTTTTTCTGTTTGAAATAACAGTAATTAGCTTCAGCTGTACAGTGTGATGAAAGGAGAGGAGGAGGAGGAGGAGGAGGCGCACGCCTGCACGAACAACGACGGCCTTTGTATCGGTTTTCCTCTCCAGACTTTATCATGTTGGACCTCGATCCTCTTTTTACATGTTGGACTGCAGCCGTGATGCGTTCAAGATACTCTCCTCTTTTATTTGTGGCTTTTGCGACATCTTCAGCACAGCGTTAAAATCTGAAACCATGAAAACAGAGACAAACACACCTTCATCAAGAAAGAAAGACGAACTCCGACTGAATCGATATGTAGAAAACAAGAAGTTATATCACAGACACTGTGGCAGACACTGAGGTTGAGCTTCTTTTCACTTCCCTGCACCACATGAGTTGTTCCTCCTTTACACCTGGAGATGCTGCGTTTCGCCGTGTCACGATTCGCTCGGGGCTCAGATTGATCGCCGTGGACGTGGAGGACGTCTCAAAGTGTTGAACAAGGGTAGTTGTTGTTTTTCAGCCGGAGCTAACACTTTATCGTTCATATTGCACATGTCCTGTTCTGTTATAAAGCGTTAGCAGCATCACGGCATCACGGCGTCGTCACAAAGCCTGTCAGGTTCTCTGGTTGTTGACGTGTAAACTTTCTGCCTTTTGCAGATTTCTATCTTCTGTGAAACAACAACATGCTTGTTGCAACCTTCTCATCACATCACATGTAAAGGCTGGAACCAGCTGACTAATTGTTCCAGCTCAGCGTTGCACAAGCGTTTGCCTCAGACTCAGAGTGATGACGTGACCTGACCATCAGGTTTTACTGACCGTCACATATCCTCCAGGTCCACGTCGGACCTGATGCAGTGTGACAGTTGTTGTTGTTGTTGTTGTTGTTGGGATGGTGAGTCACATATGAGCGGCAGAGTTTGGGTTTTAATCAGCGGCAGCGTGAACAGAGCCAGAACACACGGAGGATTTCTGCTGAGCGTTACACTCCCGCACGAACAGAGGGAGGTGCAAAGGTCGCAGATGAGATTAAAAACAAACGGCAGAGAGCTTATAAAAACGTACCAGGAGGCTGAGAGCGAGAGTGTTGGTGTGAGCGCCTCCTCCTCCTCCTCCTCCTCCTCTGAGCTGCTGGCAGAGCGGCGGTGGGGTTGAGGAGTGTGAGGTTTCCATGGAGCCTGAACAAAGCCATCTGGACTGAGGAATGTGGTTTGGGAACGCTCCCTGTTACACACTGGACAAACCAATAGTGTGGGGGGTTTTCTGATAAGAGTGTGTGTGTGTGTGTGTGTGTGTGTGTGTGTGTGTGAGCTGTTCTGAGAAGTTCACTTGTTTCCAGGGAGATGGATGAGTGGACGTTTTCACTTATTCAGCTCAGAGGGTTAAAGCAGGTTTACAGCACCATGTGTGTGTTGTGTTGTTAATTGTGTAAACTCTGTGCTGTTGCAGCCTTGTTGGGTGGAGGAGGAGGAGGAGGAGGAGGAGGAGGAGGAGGAGGAGGAGCAGGGATCATCATGCTCCATCAGTCATTTTATCTAGAAATGCCAAACCAAACAACAACACGGCTCGTAGATCACAGCTGATCAGTGACTCTTCACTCTGCTGGTTTAGCCTGAGAGTCAGAAAACCAATAAAACTTTATTTAAATGTCGAGTTTTAACAGAATTGTCTGTAGTTTTCCACACGACATTATAAAAACCCTGGATGTTTTGTATTTACCACGTGTGACAGGTGTAAAAGTGAAGTGAAGCCTTCGTCCAGCTTTGATGTTTTCTGTCAGGACGCCGTCGGAGGAAGAGAAAGAGGGAACAGAAATAAAGTGGGAGAAATCACACACAGTGAAATAGATGAAGGGGGGGGGGGGTGTAAGGAGCAGCTGCTGGTAGTGTGTGTGTGTGTGTGTGTGTGTGTGTGTGTGTGTGATTGCACCTTCTGTTTCACACATCAACCCTTTAAACTGAGTTAAATACAGAAACAATAAAGAGATTCAGACGAAATCAATCAATAAGTGTTTGGTTCTTCTGATCCTCAGCTTTACACAGCATTACGACCCTCTGACCTTTGACCTTCACATCGACTGAAGTTGAATCTATTTGAAGGAATAATTACAAAAATATATTAAAAAAGAAAAAATCAATATTAAAAACTGTTCAGTTTGATGATTTTCTCTGCTGGTGTTTGATTCTCAGATCGAAACGTCTGACTCCTCGGCCTCGTGTCTGACGTGTGATCTCTCCCCACCACGAAGCTCCGAGCCTGCGATTTATACGAGCTGCAATTAAAGAGGCGTCGTTCGGGTTTTAAGTGACTCCAGAAACATTTAGCCGTGGTGGGTGAGCCGCACGACGTTGGACCCAGTCCAGGGAAAAGTTTCCAAAGCGAGCCGTTTGCCATCGAGGAGGAGGGACAGGACTGTTGTTGTTGTTGTTGTTGTTGTTGTTGTTGTTGTTGTTGTTGTTGTTGTTGTATATATAACCAGTACACAACAGTTTAAAACGTCCTTTGTTTTCTTGAACGTCTCCCTGTTTTCGCATCACAGACATTTATAATTTAGTGAAAATCACACAGTGGGCTCACTGAGTGTGACTGAAGTATCTCCTCAGCTCCTGTCGCCTGGTGAGAGGACAGATGATAGAAGGTTTTATGAACTGCTCTGAAAGCAGGAGTTTGGCTTTAGAAGGTGTAGAAGCTGTAAAACGCTGTGACGACCCCGCCCAGGTGGAGGAGGTCCGACAGAGTCGAGGTGTGGCGGTGTGAAGGAAAAGGGTCGTAGCTTCACAGACATGAAGGGCAGCAGTGACTCTGATCTTTTTTAAGCAACGTGATTCAAGTCACAGGTTTTTAATTGAACAAATTAAGATGCATCTTTTTTTAGGTCCATGCCGCACAAACCTACAGTTACACCCCCCTCCTTCCTCCTCCTCTTCTCTGTTTCTAAGAGTTTCCCCAGGAATCTGTCAAACTGCCATTCACATGAGCTTTTTTGGTTTTCAGGAGCAAACAGATCAGTGACCTGCTCTGATGTCGTGCGTTCCCACCCGTTAACCAGGAGGTCGTGTGGAAGCCTAAAGGTGACGAGGCAAAACTGTGTTTTCACAGACGTGCACTCGTTTCCTTGAGCGGCTGGGAAAAATCCTGAGAGACAAACACCAGCCGACTTTAAGTGGCATCAACCAACGTCAGGAGAGTCAGGAGAGTCATGGGAATCCTCACTGTGATAAATCTGCTCCTCGGTGGACAGACTGGTCACGAGGCTGTGAGACAGACGAGACACAACTGGGAAAAGAAGCCGTGTTGTTCTGCAGTCAGAGAATATAGAGAATCTAAATTAGACGCGGCCAGGAATGTGTGGGTTTGACCCGCTCTGTGTTTACATAATCCGTTTGTCCCGGCTAATAGAGAACCTGAATCATATTAACCACTAACCAGAAGTCCGGAGCAGCTCAGGAAGTGAGGAGTAAAGCAGAAAGACGAATACTTCATCAGAGATTTATGAGTTCCTGTTGTGTGTGTTTTTACTTCCCACAGAGAGGAGGTTCAGGAAAACTGTGTTCGCTGGAGGAAGAGGTTCACCTTCGTGTCCAAGATGAGCGCAAACCCCCACACCGGGGTCCTGGATCCGTCTGTGTGCAGGGTGTCGGTCAGGAAGGTACGACTCCCAGAAGTGTCCCCCTCCCTCCTCCCGTCCCTCCCTCCTGCCCTTCCCTCCCTGTTTGAAGATAAGTTACATCAGTACAGTGTCTGAGAAAAGTGCAGGTCTGAGTCAGAGGAGGAGAAAGTCATGACTCTTCTGTTGAGTAACAGTCAGTTATGAAGCTGGAGACTCACACGCTGTTGTTATGTGATGTTTGCATCCATTACTTTTACACGTTGACTCCGCCCTCTGTCAGACTGTGTCAGTTTAACCCACAGTTCGTAATGTCAGCCTCTTCACTGGAGGGAAAGTGTGAGGAACCAGCCCTTAAACCAGAATGAATGGATACCTGCTATCCCATAATTTAACACCGGAGCAGTGTGATAAATCATGACTCAACCCGTGTGCAGTCAAAGGTCAAACATGTTGATATGCCAGTAAAAGAACATCACGTCTTTGTGTTTGGATGGAGACAGTGAGGCTGTTTGTTTCCTGCAGTGAATTCTTCCTCTTCAGCTTTCACTCATCCACCTGATTCATTATTTCTATCCATGGTTTGATGTGAAAAATGTCAAAAATATCCTGTTTTTTTTAAAGAATACAGGCTGTTGTTTTCCCAGAGCATCTAAAGAGCAGGTGTCCAGGTCTGGATGACTGTCTCACACACATGGAAACACCAGGTTGGACAGGCCGTGGCAGTTTCTCAGGCTAAATGTATGGTGGATATTTTCGGCGCAGGCTTGCTGCGAACAGCCTGGCTCTTTAATTTGGTCTCGGTCGTCGCAGCCCTGTAATTGGAGGCGTCTTGGATGTAAAGCTTGATCTGTTGAATCACTAGCTTCACTGCTGTTTCTGCTTCTCTCTCTGTCCGCAGGAACTCAAAGGAGGAAAAGCCTATACGAAGGTAAGAGCCGGCGTCTCTGGGTTTTTTGTCTCTCTCACCTTCATAAACACAGCGACGGGTACAGATGAGCTCGAGTCAGAGTCTGTTGAGCTTTAGTGGCACGTTACGTAAATATTAACATTTCTCTCAGCGTCGAACATGAATCACAAACTTCACGTTTGCCCGGAAATCTGCAAAACATCCTGCCGGCAACTCTCCTCGTCACGGTTCCCAGGACACATGAGTCACGTCGTATGAATGAAACTCCTCAAGGTCCAACTGCTCACGGAGATGGACAACCCTTCCTCCTCCTCCTCCTCCTCCTCCTCCTCCTCCTCCTCCTCCTCCTCCTCGCTCCAACAGGAACAGCTTCCTTCTTAAAGGCCCGCTCTCTTTTTTAGATTTCCTTTCGGCTATATTTACCTCGTTTCCCTCCTTAGAAGTTGGCTTCCTTTTAAATACACACCTATGAAAACAAAACAGAAGCTCCCCCCTGCAGAAGAAAGTGTGTGTGTGTGTGTGTGTGTGTTTGGGGGGGGGGTCTGGACAGGAACGTTTCTCCTGAGAGAGCGGCGCCGTTAATTTAAAATAACATCACACGCGCTGCTCAGACAAAGGCGGTTTCCACTGGTAAGAAGCTGCGAGGTTTGTTTTAGAGATAAAAGTCGTGTAGACGGGACGTTATCAGCGTTTATCTGGTTCTGCGTGGAAACCTCTGACCTGCACTTAGTAGGTCGCAGGTTTCAGATGGTGCAGCAGGCGTCACATGACCGGGGGGGGGGACGTGGACGAACATACTGAGTCCTTTAACATGTGGATCAAAGAAAAATCAGTTTGTATAATCACAAATTAGAAGTTAAGATGAACTCTGTTTATAAATCTGAATGACAGTGAATGTGGCACCGAGTTAAATTTAACCCCTGTATTTTATTCTGAAAGGCTGCTTCCTGGTTCAAAATGTCTGCCTCTGGAATAAATAATCAATAAATGTAATGTTATTCTCTAACAAGCTAACGAGGCCTTCCAGTCCTCAGTGTCTGAGACCTGACACGTTCTCAGTAGTTAATCTGATCGATCACAGTCATCAGGCGTCGGTTCCATCGTCAATGATGGACAGATGAGCTGCTTTGTTCAAATGTAACTTTATTGTACATGAACCACAAACAACGATGAAGGTTGTATTTGACATAAAAAGCCGATTCAAAGCACAGGTCAAAGGTCAATATGACAGAACCTGCTGTTAATTCACCTGCTTCATCACAGACTCTGTAAACACAGGATTTTTCTCTCCTCCTCCTCCTCCTCTTCCTCTTGCCCCCCCCCCCCCCCTCCACCAGCTGGGCTTCACAGACCTCAACATGGCGGAGTTTGCTGGCTCTGGCTCCACCGTGCGTTGCTGCCTGTTGGAAGGATACGACACCAAGAACACACGTCAGGACAACTCCATCCTGAAGGTGAACACGTGATGACGTTTTGATCACATGACCTCCAGTCGATCATCAACCCCTGAGACTTTGACCTTTGACCTTTTCCATTGATTGTTTCCACTTCATAAATTCAGAAGCAGCCAAAATGGCGTTTGTCCCTTTTTCGTCCTGTGAACCTGGTGGAGGACGTTTGGTCTTTCTGTCAGAATGAAGACAGATTTGACCGCAGCTATTCCATGTAGAGCTGAACTGGTTATTGATTAATTGATTTGTTATCTGTCATCTCCTGTTTGGAGCCTCTCAGGTTGAGGATTTGCTGATTTTTCGTTTCCCTGCGTGATGATAAATTGAACATCAATAAGCTTGGATCAATAGGAGAGCGTCACCTGGCACTTCTGAGATTATACAGGATGAAACTGATCGATTAACCAAACAATAGATCGTAATCACCAGACCGACTGATCCAGCTGTGCAGGTCATTTTAAAGCCTCTGTGGGTGAAGGAGTTCAGGGGCTCTGCAGCGCCCCCCAGAGGCCGCCAGCTCTGAAGTAATATACAAGTCAGTAGTTTATTGAGTTAAAGCAGCTGATGTCGACTTGTAGCTTTTAACTGGATTTAACCACAACAACCAGGTGAAGAGGGACGGACACGGGATTTTGTTCGTCAGATCAGAGAAGTGGAACATGTTCGTCACTTTTTCCTCCTGCAACTGTTGTTTATATCTGACTTTGACACGTTCAAGACTGTGTGATGTTCATTTGTGCAACGATTGTTGTTTGTTAAAGGTGATCATCGGGATGACCCTCCTGTCTGGAGACCCGTGCTTTAAAACGTGAGTACGAGTGTAGATGTTTTACATTTTGTTTTGTTCCTCATCTTTTTAACACCTGATTCTCTTGTGTCACGTTTTTGAGCCTCTGAGTTTTGACCGTAAACTTTGTTAAAATCAGATAAATCTGCACTTGAAGCACTGATCTAGATTTCAAATGTAAGATGCACAGATGAATTATGTATAGTTTAGCTTTTGTGCTGATGTGACAAACCCACCTCCCTCTTTGATAATAACACCAGTTGATATCAGGGGCTAATGTGTTATTTTTGGCACACGAAACAACTTGTGATGATATTTTTGTTCTGTTTTATGTGTTTTTTTGTTCATTTTTATCAGGTTGTTAAACGTGTACAGTCTTTGTTCTCCTCTGTCTTTTGTTGCCACGGTGACTCACTACAATAAAACGAATGTGGACTGAGCCAAGCTGAGCAGAGCCGCAGCCCTGTCCCTCTTTAATCTGTTTCCACACTGATAAGCTGAGTGTTGTTTTCTTTGTGTGTCCCGCAGGCCTCCGAGCACGGCCAAGTCCATCTCCATCCCAGGACGAGAGCACACCCTGCAGCTGGACTGCAAGGGGGAGGGGACGGCCGAGCCCGCCCCCGCTGGAGGGGTCTCTCTGGGCCGGAGTGCCAAACCTCGACCCTCCATCATCAGCTCAGGTACGGCGAACACCCGATGAGTGACGGACCTGGCTGAAGGCTAATGCTAAGCTAACAGTTCACATGTGGATCATGTGATAGTGACGTTACAATAAACCTGAACTGAAGCGCCCTCGGGCCTGGTCCGTCACTTTATTGTGTCCCCCAGGAACACTTCTACTTCTGCATGGCGTCAGCGGCTCAGGTGGAGCAGGTCGTCCATTAATGAGAGGGTCGCAGGTTTGATTCCCTGCTCCTCCAGTCCACAGGTCAACGTGTCCAAGGGAGAGAAACTGAACCCAGACTTTGACTGTGTGTCAGTGGCTGTAAAAAGTGTTTTTTATTTTCACATCTATATGTTTTTTGTTTCATTGTGGGGTCAGAGGTCAAGATGTGATGCCATTAATCACTTAATAACATCTTGTGGGTTATTTCTAAAGAATGCATTCGAAGAGCAGATGAGTAAAGATGTCAGATACATTCAGTCTGAAGGATGTTGATTTGATTTGCTGCAGGATTCAGAGCCAATGAAGAGACACTGAGTCTAAAACTCACTGTCAGAGTCTGAGGACAGATCAAATATCGACTTAAAGGCCAGAGCGACTAAATTAAACCACTAAACTCTTCAACGTCCAGACAAAGACTTTTAGACCAGTTTTCCTGTGTTTAGTGCTGATATGAAAAATAAATCCCAGTAAAGTCTCGAGACTCGACTCATTCAGCCAGATGTGTTTCATAACTTGAGCCAAAACGTCCTGGAACAAGTTGTTTAAAACACACACACACACACACACATGTTTTCCTCACATGGAAAATGAGCTGACAGTGTTTTAACTTTGATCAGTTTGAATTAAAATGAAAAACGAAGCCTGTTTTTATTTTTTTTGTTTTTTTTTTTCCAACTTGGAAAACAACTTGAAAGTCTGAGGTCGTTCACAGCAGCTGAACATCTGGTCCAGAGCAGCTTCTCCACGTGAGGGAGCACGAGCCGCAGACGCCCAGGACTGAGTCTGGTTTCAGTCCGAACAGTCTCCTATCTTACTTTAACATCAGTGCATGAGGTGGTGTTTTCTCCTTGTTGCCTTCAGGTCTCCTCGATGATTCAGAAGTGAACCAGAACCAGATCCAGTCCGGCTCTGCTGAAGTCTTCCAGTCCGGTCACTCCCGTAACTCCAGCTACGCCAGTCAGCACAGCAAGATCTCAGGTACAGACTGTGTGTGTACTCACTGTGGTCACTAAACTCTGATACAAGTCCGTCTGACCTTTGACCTGTGGGTGTGTCGCCGCCGTCCTTCAGGCTACAGCACCGAACACTCCTGCTCCTCCAGCCTGTCGGACCTCACACATCGCAGGAACACCTCCACAGGAAGCAGCGCCTCCGGGGGCCTGGGCTTCGCCGCCGACACACCCACAGAGGGCGACAAGGACGCCGGCCGTCCTGAAAGACCCCCCCGCCCCCCACGGCCTGTGCTACCCCCCAGCAGGCTCCTCAGGTACAGACAGGTCTCAGCACTAGCAGACAGGTACGTTAACATTGTGGGTCTGTTGACATTCACTTTCCCTGTGTGTGTGTTTCAGGAGGAAGCAGGACTCGGTGGAGAGTCACCCCTCCTGGGTCAACGACACCCGCATGGACGCCGACGACATCGTGGAGAAGATTGTCCAGAGCCAAAACTTTGCGGACATCAACAACACTGAAGGTAGAGGAAGGAGAGACGCTCGCAGCTTGTAGATCAGACGCTGCAGCTCAAAACCAGAGCGGCAGGAAAAACTCAGAGCGAAGAGCTGAGACACATCCTGAAGGTTTTTACTCACGACAGGCTCGGTGTGTCGGAGCGAGCTGGGAGAGAGGGATGAGCTTCAAACACCGAACTTTCAAGTTTCAAGTGAAAATTTACAAGATTTACAAAGTTTACAGCTCATTTAAAAAACAAAACCTGTACTCAATACAACAACGAGGTGAATCCAGGTGGGGTGATTCATTTTCTATGGGTTTGGTGTGTGTGTGTGTAGAAGGGGTTTATGGGAAATGATGACGTCGCCCCTCAGCACGAGCTCATCTGAGGATTTCACACTCTGGCAGCAGGTTGTTGAAGCTGCTGCTCCGGCTTTGGGCCGATGTCTCCTCCGGCTCCGCTCACCTTTTATCACCTCCTGGTTCCTGTCAGCCACGGCAACCAGCTGCTAACTAGCTGCTAACTGTTGCTAACTGTTGCTAACTGTGTGTCTCCTCCTTTCAGACAGTAACCTGCGTCTGTTCGTCAGCAGAGATGGAACCACGGCGCTGAGCGGCATCAGGCTTGGAAACAGGTCAGACTCTCTCTTCCTCTATCACTTCCCCCGTTCTGCTCTCTCCTCTTCTTCTTCTTCTTCTTCTTTTGAAGTTTGCATTAAATCAATTTCTGTGTGAAGCGAACTAACGCTGTGTGTTCAATCTGCAGGGTGTCTGCAGGTGGCTACGAGCCCGTGGTGATCGAGAGCCACTAGAGGAGTGAGCGTGAAACCTGGTGGATTATCATTGTCGTGGTTGTTTTTCCTGGAGCTTCAGCTGGTCTGACGCCGTGAGAGGAAGAAGAAACCTCGTCAGTTTGCACTTTATGTGAAACGTGCGGTGGCGGCAGCGCTTGCCTCCGCTCAGCCTTGTTGTTGTTGTTATTGTGATGCTGACAGCAAAAAGCACCAGTTGTGGTGCGTTCACTTGCTTCTGTTATGCAGTAACAGAGCTTTTATTTACTTTAGAGTCATGTCACCACTAAATCCTCCACGTGTCCCCAGATCATCGTCCAGAGCCGAGGCCTCATGCTGACGCCGAGCTAACGACCACGAGGAAACAGTTTGAATTAACTTCAGTCTGATATTTACAGCTGCTTCAGCTCGTATGGAAACACTCCCTCACTCACTCTTCTCTGGAAAACTGTTGTGTGTGTGTGTGACTAATCAAACTATTATTAAAGTTACATACACACTGCTATTAATACTGATAGCAACAGGAAGTTAGCGCAGCCACAGAAGCTGCTTGACGCTGCACTGGGGATAAATGGACGAGGATGGTTTTCATGTTTATGTTCAACTGTGGTAACAAACTGATTCAATGTAAATGTGACTTATTCCAGAGCAGCTGAGGCCAGAGCTTCATCCTGGCCTCAGCTGCTCTTCTTCTTCTTCTTCTTCTTCTTGTTTCGAAGTCTCTGAAATGAGAAAAAAAAAGTTTAGTTTTCATCCCAGTTGTGATTTAGCAGCAAAAAGTTCCCACCTTTAAAACAAAGTTGAGCAGTTCTGCTGCTCAGAGTAAAATAACTCTAAACTCTTGGTGCGGCTCAGGGCAGCAGCTCCAGCACTGACTGTGATGGAGACTCTGAAACCACTGAAGCTGCTGCTGCTGCTGCTGCTGCTGCTTCCTGTGGACCGGGGAGCTGCAGTCGAGCCTCGTTGTCTTCACTTTGTGCCTCTAAAGTTTCTCTTCAATGACCCTAAAGCACCGAGAGCAGTGCTGGTGATGGCGAGGAGAGAAACAGCGGTTAGTTTGGTTTTGTTTTTTGAACTGTCAGGTTTGGGGCAAATCCCACTGTTGTTGTTACTGAGTGATCAGTGAAGGGTTAAAATCACAGCACGGTGACATGTGGTCAGTTCAATGTCACGAGCTCTGTGGTACAAACTGTTCTGGTTTGACTACACGAGGAGGGGGTTTCTGCAGCTTTGTCGCCCCCTGGTGGGGCAACAGTTGGCTTCTGTTTTGACGTTGTTTCTGTTTTCAGGCCGTCTGATGTTTACGTGATAGTTTACTGTGAGTCGGGCAGAAGAAGAGACACGGAGGAGGCAGAGCAGGCGACAGAGAGAAGAAGAAGAAGAAGAAGATGGTGTTGGAGGCCAGCAGGCTGGTTGATGATGATGCTTCTTCTTCTTCTTCTGTTTTTTTTTTGTTTCCGTTTTAGCAGCAGGTTTGTTCTGTGAGGATTTCACCTCCAACAGAGTCTTAAATCACATTTTTCTGTTTGTAAGGAAGAAAAAAAAAACTCACGCAGGTCGTTTTTTAAATCCAGTGAAATAACTTCATAGACGTTCAACCTGCAACAAATTGATTGATCAGTCATTGGAAAATCACCATGAGGTTCACCATGTGACCAGTGATTGATTTTTCTAAAGAGTAAAAAAAAAATGAAGGAATCTTTTCCTTTTTCTCTTTAAGACTCTGTTCTTCATCAGTTTGGATGTTAATATTATGTTTCTCCTCCTTTCACCTTTTGGTCACGTGCCTTCACATGACGTTTATTAATCACGTTGTTAGTTATTGTCACATTTGGGGATGAACCACTGATCGTCACGGTCTGAGTTTGGGTTTACGTCACCGCTGCCTTTCCTTTTCTTTAAAGCATTTATTTATACGTTTTGTTCCTCAGTCCTGTCAGATTGTCTTTTTGTTTTGTTTGGAGGTTGTTATAAGCTACGCACACGACTCACCTCCCTCAGCTTTTTTTTTTTAATCTTGTTAGTTTAACAAATACTTCTATTGTAACAAAAGTAGTTTAACCTAAATCTAATAGAGCTGATTGACTCTTTTTCCAGTTTCAACAGTCTGTTTATGTTTTTCTGCAGAAATGACTTTAAACAATAATAAAAAAAAAATCTCATCTGAGTTTGTTTCTGTGTCATGTTTTCAATCAATCAAGTTTATATTCAATCGTTTTATGTAAACACGTGTTCAGGTTCACGTCATTTTTTAATTTACGAACTCTCGTGATTTTTTCTGATCCACTCCATGTCTTTTTAAGAGACATAGAGACATGGGAAGCCACGCCCTCATGAATTAACAATCGTGGCCGAGTAGAGGAAGAGCCCCGTGGCTCCATGTCTCTAAAAGAAGGAGCAGGAGGAGCTCCTCTGCTCAGACAATCATAAAACACGCGGAAGGAGAATTGAAGCTGAGAACTTTATTCACATCAGATTGTTTTACAGAGAGCAGGGGAACAAGGTGAGTACTGTGCAAATGATTCTGTTGTCTCTGTGTGGAGTTGTGCAAGGTGCTGGGTCTACTTCCTGTGTGTGTGTGTGTGTGTGTGTGTGTGTGTGTGTGCAGTAACGGTTAGTGTTACTGGTTTCACATTCAGACTAAGTGAAGTTCAGAAGATGAGTGATTGTACAGAGGAAGAGGGGAACACAGAGGAGACTCCAGGATCTGCAGAGAGTCATCCATCTGAAGATGATCCGTCCTTCACTTATGAGCCTGCAGCTCAAGGTAAGAGACCTGCAACAAACTTTTTATCTCTGAACTGGCTGATAGTCCAGAGAAGACAGGAAATGAGAGCAGAGGACGATGTAGAATACGATGCATGCTGCAGTTTATGGTTGGTACTTTGATCTCAAGTCCACCACGTGTCCTCACAATGAATCATTTATCATGACATGGTCCATACTTCCAGACTCATGTAAACTCTCTGTCTTCAGTCTGACTCTGTCTCTTCTCTCTCAGCAGATGGTGGTCTGACTCTGCAGCAGGTTTTAGATCAACATAAGATCAGTCTGAGGAGCAGATGTGAACGAGTGACTGAAGGAACTCAGGGAACAGGAAGTGGAACAGGAAGTGGAACCCTCCTCAACAGGGTCTACACTGAGCTCTACATCACAGAGGGACAGAGTGAAGAGGTTAATACCCAACATGAGGTGGGACAGCTGGAGACAACATCAAAAAAGGAGATCCTCCATGAGACTCCAATCAAGTGCAAGGACATCTTTGAAGACCTACCTGTCCAACAGAGAGACAATGTCTCTACAGTCTCACCTGTCCAACAAAGACCCATCAGAGTGGTTCTGACCAATGGCGTCGCTGGCGTTGGAAAAACCTTCTCGGTGCAGAAGTTCACTCTGGACTGGGCAGAGGGCTTGGAGAACCAAGATGTCAGTCTGCTGGTTCTGCTTTCATTCAGGGAGCTGAACCTGATCAGAGATCAGCAGTTGAGTCTTCTCAGGCTGCTCCATGTTTTCCATCCAACATTAGAGGAGATCACAGCAGAGCAGCTGGCTGTCTGTAAACTTCTCTTCATCTTTGACGGCCTGGATGAAAGCCGACTGTCACTGGACTTCAACAACAGGGAGGTTGTGTCTGATGTCACACAGACGTCATCAGTCAACGTGCTGCTGACAAACCTCATCCAGGGGAATCTGCTTCCCTCGGCTCTAGTCTGGATCACCTCCAGACCTGCAGCAGCCAATCAGATCCCTCCTACATGTGTTGACAGGGTAACAGAGGTCCGAGGCTTCACTGATGCCCAGAAGGAGGAGTACTTCAGGAGGAGGTCCAGTGATGAAGATCTGTCCAGAAGAATGATCTCACACATCAAGACGTCCAGGACCCTCCACATCATGTGTCAAGTCCCAGTCTTCTGCTGGATCAGTGCTACAGTTCTGGAGCACATGTTGACCACAGACCAGAGAGGAGAGCTGCCCAAGACCATGACTGACCTGTTCTCACACTTCCTGCTGGTCCAGACAAAGAGGAAGAAGAACAAGTACGGTGAAGGACATGAGACAAGTCCACAGGAGCTGATGGAGGCCGACAGGGAAGTTCTTCTGAAGCTGGGGAGGCTGGCGTTTGAACAGCTGGAGAAAGGAAACATCATGTTCTACCAAGAAGACCTGGAGCAGTGTGGTCTGGATGTCACAGAGGCCTTGGTGACCTCAGGACTCTGTACTGAGATCTTCAAAAGAGAGAGTGTGATCTTCCAGAAAACAGTCTACTGCTTTGTTCATCTGAGTGTTCAGGAGTTTCTGGCTGCAGTCTACATGTTCCACTGTTTCACCAACAGGAACACACAGGTCCTGGAGGACTTCCTGGGAAAACAAGATTTAACCCTGGATGACTTCCTGAAGAGAGCCATGGAGAAATCCCTCAGAAGTGAAAATGGTCACCTGGACCTGTTTGTTCGCTTCCTTCATGGCCTCTCTCTGGAGTCCAACCAGAGGCTGTTAGGAGGTCTGCTGGGTCAGACAGACAACAGTCCAGGAACCATCCAGAAAGTGATCAACAATCTGAAGAAGATGAACAGTGAGAAAATCTCTCCTGACAGAAGCATCAACATCTTCCACTGTCTGACGGAGATGAAGGACCAGTCAGTTCATCAGGAGATAGAACAGTTCCTGAAGTCAGAGAATAGATCAAAGAAGAGGCTCTCTGAGATCCAGTGCTCAGCTCTGGCCTACATGCTGCAGATGTCAGATCAGGTTCTGGATGAGTTTGACCTGGATAACTACAACACAACAGTGGCGGGAAGATGGAGACTGATCCCAGCTGTGAGGAACTGCAGGAAGGCTCGGTGAGTCCAGACATGATCATTATAATTACTCATCAGTGGCTCAGATCAGCAGTTTAGCCAAATTCAGATAAACACAGTTCATTCTTTTTTTTTTATTATTATTTTCACTCGAAACTGTCCATTAAATTGAACTCAAACAAATTGCTCTGGAGTCTGAGACAGTTCAAATGTTCTTCTGAACTCTGGATCAAATCTGATGAAGCAGAAACGTGACATCATCATTTTCCTCCTTCAAACACAGATCCAGATTAAACCTGTGCAGATCTGAGATGCATCAGCTGTGTTTTTACTCTGATTTGATTCTGACAGATTTTCTCTCTTTACAGGCTTTTTGGTGGTGGACTCACAGACACATATTGTGAAGTTGTGGCCTCAGCTCTGAGGTCCAACCCCTCCCATTTGATTAAACTGGACCTGAGCTACAACTACCTGGAGGATTCAGCAGTGAAGATTCTGTGTGCTGGACTGGAGAGTCCAAACTGTAGACTGGAGAGTCTGAGGTCAGTTCACCCACTCGTTGTAGTTTTGTCTACATTCAGTTCAAATGTGTGGAGGATCAACATTACAACAATTTCAACAATGTCCACAGAGTGGAAACAATTTAAAGACATAAAACAATGCTCGTCTTTCCAAATTGTTTGAAAAAAGGCAAGAAAAAAACATCCCTCCCCAACATCTCACACCCTCACTGTCCAGTTTCTGGGTAACATGGGCCTTTTATTTAATTACTAAATCAGTTCAGACAATAAAATATGTGAGAGGGTTCCTTTATACCGTTATCTTGTTTTAGCCCTCTGGTCTCAACAGAGCAAGTTCAGGCTCTAAACAGGAACCTGTTCTACCTCCTGGAGAAACCACAGCTTCACTCACCTTTCAGTCAGTTGGCCATTTTTGTTTGGAGCCGCAGCATCGTTTGTTTACGTCATATGCCAGAGTCAACAGAAACAGAACAAACAATGAAGATGAAGTATCTGATGCAGGATTTGCAGTCCACAGAACAGAACCAGCTGCCAGGACTCCTGGTTTAATTAGACAAAGTTACTGAGCTTCAAACAAGATCACAACATCAAACAACAGATCTGATCAATATTGATTGTATATTGACAGACTGACCTGAGGTGAGCAACAGCTGATGAATCTGTGCTGACATGTGTAGACTACATTATGATGATCCATAAGAACAGCAGCACAATGTCCCTCTATACTGATCATTGATCAGGACACATCTGACCAATCATCAATTAATTTTATCTTCTTTTATTCTTTGTTCAGTTTTAGAAACTGCAGGTTGTCGGAGATCAGCTGTTCCTTTCTGGCCTCAGCTCTGAAGTCCAACCCCTCCCACCTGAGACACTTGGACCTCAGTGACAACAAACTGCAGGATTCAGGAGTGAAGGATCTGAGTGGTTTTCTGGAGAGTCCAGACTGTAGACTGGAGACTCTGAGGTCAGACTCCATGTTTTATTTCTGTGCTCAGATGAATGTGATGTGAAAGTTGTGTTGACACTGAGCTGCAGACATGAGGCTGATATTATACTGATCCACACTGAAGATCATCATGGTGATGTCTGTTTTCTTCTTCTCTGGTTTTAGTCCAGTCACTGTTTCTCTTCACATTTCACCTCAACTACAGAAGCACATGTAATGTGTCAGACAATAACTGATCTATAATCAATAGCTGCTGGCTCCACCTCTTTCCTGAGCCTCTGTGATGTTTGCAGTGAAATATTCAAAGCCAACATGTCACAGTAACAACCTGTGTGTGTGCTGCTTTCAGCACTTTGAAGAAGTTTGAGCAGGTTAAATATATGAAGTCAGTCAGCAGGTTTTTATGTCTCTGAGCTTCATTAGCCGCTTCATTGAACATGTGTTTCTACACGTTCGTTGTCATGGCAACAGAGTTCAGCCTCACATGTTTCCTGTCTTTGAAAACTTGAGCATCGTAGAATCTCTGAGAAATGTGCTGCACAACATGAGTTTGTATAGATGGAGCCATAGGTGGAGCTGGCAGGGGTTAAGAGGCAGAGTCACTACGTCTGTGTTGAAGCAGTATGAGGTTCTCATTAATATTAATGAGCTCTGTGTGACTGTTTTACCTGCTCCCTGCTGCTTCAGCTGTTGGACTTTCAATTTCTAAAATTGTTATTTCTAAACCTTTTTCAGTTATGAACACATGATGAAACAAATCAGTGTTATCAACAACTCACTTCTTTTATTCTTTATTCAGACTGATGAGCTGCGGTCTGTCAAAGAGCAGCTGTTCAACTCTGGTCTCAGCTCTGAAGTCCAACCCCTCCCACCTAAGACACCTGGACCTGAGCTTCAACAATCTGCAGAATTCAGGAGTGAAGGATCTGAGTGGATTTCTTGAGAGTCCAGACTGTAGACTGGAGACTCTGAGGTCAGTTCACTCACTGTTACTGTTGTAGATCTTAGATTTTTTAATCTTTGATCCACTTCAGCCTGGATCACAGCGTTGAAGTCGGTGTTTCGTCCAACACATCTGATTACATATTGTTTGTATATTGACAGACTGACTTGAGTTCAGCAGCTGATGAATCTGTGCTGACATGTGGATGACATGTGTAGAAGACCACATTGTGATAATCCACAATAACAGAAGGACAATGTCCCTCTACTGATTTTAGACACTGATCTTGATGAGGGCACACCTGAGAAATTATCAGACATTGATACTGATAGACATGATCTTCTTTTTTTTATTCTCTATTCAGATTGATCAGCTGCAGTTTGTCAGAGACCAGCTGTTCTTGTCTGGCCTCAGCTCTGAAGTCCAACCCCTCCCACCTGAGACACCTGGACCTGAGCTTCAACAAACTGCAGGATTCAGGAGTGAAGGATCTGAGTGGTTTCCTGGAGAGTCCAGACTGTAGACTGGACACTCTGAGGTCAGTTCACTGACTTTTACTGTTTTAGATCTTAGATCTTTGATCAACAACTGAACCCGATTGATCTTCACACAGAACTTGAATCATTGACTTTGGTGTCATGAATGAAAGAAGTTTCAAATAATTGTTGTCTCGTGTTTCCAGTTGTTCTTCTCTCACACTGACAATGATTCTTCACTTTTAGCTCATTTCAGTCATTCCTCATTAATAATCAATAACCTGATTACAGTTTCTTAAGACTGGACCTTTAAATTTTGATCTACTTCAGCCCTAAATTAGAGTGTTTAGTCCAACAGTCTGATCAGATATTGATTGTATATTGACAGACTGACCTGAGCAGCGGTTGAGGAATCTGTGCTGACATATGGATGATGTGTGTAGAAGGCCGCATTATGATGATCTTCAAATACAGAAGGACAAAGTGCCTCTATTTATTTTACAGGACACATCTGACCAATTATCAGAACTTCATCTTCTTTTTTTCTTCATTCAGATTGGATAAGTGCAGTTTGTCAGAGATCAGCTGTTCTTTCTGGTCTCAGCTCTGAAGTCCAACCCCTCCCACCTGAGAGAACTGGACCTGAGCTCCAACGACCTACAGGATTCAGGAGTGAACGATATTCTTGCTCTTTTGGAAAGTCCCAACTGTAGACTGGACACTCTGAGGTCAGTTGAGGGGTGGATCGGTCCATGCTTCTTTCATCAGTGTTGTCACTTGCAATGTGGATTATTTTGTTGTAGATGTCCTGGAATGAAGCACCAATTATTTCTCTTCCTGCATTCACTATGCACTGCATGTTTTTTTGGTTGGAGGTGGTACAGTTCCCAATGACTGTGGCCCGCTGATAGGTTTTTTTTTATTGACACTCATGGTCACAGTAAGTGGGAGAGGCTAGAGATACAGACACAGATACAGATATAGACAATACAGAGTGATGTGCAGCAGGCTGAATATCAAGACAGCACAGCTCAGATACTGAACTTTCTGTAGAGGTGGTGGCTTTATTTGTCTAGCTCTAATTCATCAAGAGCCATCTTCTCGAAACGCTTTGATCTGATCCTTTAAAACTTGTCAAGATTAGACCATAGTTAACATGGTGACACCATGGTAACCTGGTTTAGCATGAGACTTAAAGCTCTGGTTGACCCTGAAGGTCACTGATTTACACACATACCAGATCAGTTAAAACTCAGCTGGGAGAGTCTGATCTGGGATCATCACAGTTTGATTTAATGAAACTAACTCAAACAAAACATGGTTATTTTCCTCTGACTCTGTCACTGTTGTTGTGTTTATTCCTACAGGATTGGTCAGGACGAGTTGATTAAAGCTTCGAGAGACAAAACCTGTGAGTACTGAAACACTGTCTTCTCTTCATTGTCTGCCTGTGAAATGAGTTTGGGCTCATTTCATCTCCAAATATTTTATGAATTACATGTCAGCTTGAGTTTCTAGAAATCAAGTGCTCAGTTCCTAAGGACGTCAAAGTTGAATTTACTTCTGGAATCTGGACCCTTCAAATTGATTTACTGGATGCAGTTTATGTAGATATTAATGTATCGACTGCTACAACTGTGGTTCATGGTCAGGTGGAGTCAAGATCATCTCTGAATTGTATATAATAGAGAGGAACAGCAAATGTTGATTTGTGATGTCTGTCTTGTTTCTTCTCCTCCTGGCAGGTGTCTCTAGTGTCAAACTGGACCCAAACAGAGCAGAGACAAAGCTGAAAGAGTCTGTGGATGACTCAAAGCTGAAAATGTCTGAGGATGACTCAGAGGTGAAGGTGAGCGAAAAAACACTGTATCCTTATATTCCAGACAGATATAAAGGCCCAATACAGGACATTTCTCTGCAGAACCTGCTGCACTCAGATCCAGTCTGTAAATTATTACAATGGCAGCAAATCCACCGTGTCACACTGTCGGTCCCCTCAGACTCACTGAGGAACAAATCTGTTGGCTTCACTCAATGTATTGTTTGTAATAAACCAGCTGATGTTGTTTCTCTCTGAATTGCAGCTGCCAAGTTTCAAACCCGAACTGCAAACTGAATCTACACAACTCTCATACAGGTAAAACATGTGATAAACTCACTCAACACAGTTTCTTCCACAGCTTCTCTTGAGCCACAGCAAATGTGTCTCTGCAGCGTTGGTCTCATGGACGACTGTCTGAAGGGACATCAGCTGGATCACAGCTGGATCAGCAGTCAGTCAGCTGAGTCAGGAGGAGCACAATGTTTTAGCCAAAGCTGAACCTGTATCATCTCGTGGTCTGAGGTGGTCACTCAGCCTTCTGTGTCCCACAGATTCAGGTGTCCTGGTCCAGGCCAGTTCCAATGTACCTCAACTGGAATGGTGTTTGTTATGGATCAGGAGGCGGAGTTGTTCTATAAGACTGTCCAATGGGATGAGAACCTCCTCCAATCAGTTGGCAAGATGGCTGCAGGGCCACTGTTCAGTATCCAGTGTCCTCAAGGCGGCATCCGTCAGCTCCATCTCCCACATTGTGAAACAAAGGAAGGTGAGCAAATGATTGTATTCGTTGGAGCAATGATGGGGAACTAATGATATAACTGAAGACAGGTTGCGGGGTATTGAAAATCAGCGCACCATTCTTTTCCAGCCTCCTGTGATGTGTTTCCTGGCCAAATCTAAGTGTACGTCATTTCAGATGTAAACTGCAATGATCACCGCTGCTGTAACAAGGTCATTGTCTCTGTGTTTTCACAGGTTTGCTCTGTGACGGCCTGCTGTCTGTCGCCCACATCACTGACGATGGAATCAGCTTCATTGAACCACTGGAGATCACAGACACTCATGTGATCATCTCAGTCCCTCATCTCTCAGGCTTTGGCCTGGTCTGGGTTAAGGAGCTTATATGGAGGTTTTGGAACAACATGAAATCAGTTTGCGGCCAAGTTCTGCTGTTCAGACAACCAAACCTCACGCTACGGATGCAAAGCCTCAACGTGCTTCTGCTGGAAAAAAATGTCGACCTGGATAAGGTAAGACTGTAGGAAGTGTTAGAGCTTCACTTTGCTTCACTTTCAGCCCAAACTCATCAGCATGCGTCACTGTGATGAAGTTACTCACCTGATGTGATCTTCATCCACCTCATTCCATTGTGTCTCAGTGACGCCTCGACAGAACTTCTGCAAATTTTACATAAACATTCACAATTTTAAATCGTAAATTAGTATAAAGTAAGTACAAAATATACAATGAATCATACAAACTGTGTGCACAAAACACGCAGCCCATGGTGGGACCGGTGTGAAGCAAGGTGAGTGTACTGTCACAGGAGCAGTATGTATGAGTAGTGTTCAGTCCTACCACTGCTGAAGAAGAGGAGATTAGTGTGTGAGTGTTCTCTAGTTTACAGCCTCCCTACTGCACGTAGGTGGTTCAATATCTCTGTGGGCTTGGCTCAACATCCAGTACTGGAACATCTCTTCTCTCTGGAAATCACTGAAATCTTCATAAATCTCAGGATGACTCTAGTTCTGCGCCAAGATCTCAATCACAAAGAATCTCTTATCACACTCAACAAAAAGCCTGACACACAGACAAGGTCAAGATGGAATTACTAGCAAACCTAGTTATAGGGTCAAGTGTATGACAGCACTTCAATACAAAAACATATTATTCATACACAGGGAAACAAGTCTTTTACATAATTATATTTTCAGCATATTTTAATTGCAGATTAAATACACAGAAGAAACCTAAAAAAAAAATGGCGCAACTTTAAATATCAAGGTCTCATGAACTGAAAGACATTGATGCATCTTAAAAATACGACTGAACTCTTGTAAACTACAAAAATACTAGCATTACGGCAGAAGTTTTTATTAACACGTTAACCAGTGGCCACCAATTTGCACAGCGTACTTCCGAACACAATGAATGCGCCGTCTGTAGGCCTTATCAGAAAATGTCTGCTACTCAGTAGTTTTTCCAGAGCTATTACCACTCACAACTTCAGAGTCATGAACACTGTGAGGCTAACCCCATAGGGGTTTACCATGAAGTAATCAGCATTGCAGCTAGCGGGTCATCAGGCTGCTAACGGTATTTGCCTAGGCCAATCCAATTTACAAAGGCTAAAATTAGCATCACGGCTAACCGACATGTCCATGAGCTGACTACTTGTGAAAACTTAGTGGACTTACCAAGAAATAATTAATGAAGAAGATGCGTTGAACCTGTCTGCTCTCGTCAGATGCTCAGCTACGTCAGCTCAACGCTCCTCACGTGACGGGCCAAACAACAGAATCATTTCCAATGGCCACCGTCCACCTTAACTTCACTCTGATATTTGACCACACCGTCAATGGAACTCTTATGTTTTTCTTTAAAACTGCTCACAGTCATTTCTAAATGTGTGTGTGTGTATATATTTAAAGTGTTTTTTTTATAAAATGAATAAAACTATTTATTTCAATTGACGTTTTAAACATGAATCAAAATCATTCATAGTGTATAGACAACTATTTGATTATTCTGGGCTACATTCTGACTGATCTTCAGGTGAAGGCGAGGCAGGACGACTGTGTGTTCATCCGGGCTCCTTCCAGTTGCACACTCGTCACAAATAAAACTTACACAGTTCACTGTCCACAGGCCGACATCGTCCAGCCTGAGGTGAGTGTTTCACACTAAAGCATGATTCTTTAAACTGTTGTCACTTACCTGGAGACACTGACACAGGTGCTGCTGGTTTTCAGGGACATATCTTTGACCTGGACTTTGGACCAAATTACCCCCCCACATTTCAGATCATCCTGCTCTCAAGCACAGAGATCGCCAATGTAGAGGTCCGAGACGAAACGGAGACAGCTGTGTGGAAGTGTGGAGTTCCCCTGCCAGGTAAAGTCTTCATCTACCTGACGTAGACCTGACTGATGAGTGGTGTCTCTGTTCTTATTGGGTTCATCTTCCAGGCCCTGGTCCTGGTCCTGGTTCTGGTCCTGGTCCGATTCCAAGTGTTTCAGCTCCAACTCCAAGCGTCTCAGCACCGACTCCAAGTGTCTCAGCAGCAGAGAGGCTGAGGTCTGTTCGGACAGAGTTCATCAGTAGGGTGTCTCATCCAAATCTTTCTCAGCTGCTGAACAGACTCCTGGACTGTCGGATGGTAACTGATGCTGAAAATGAGTATTTAGCTGGGATAACAAACAGGGCAAAGAAAGCTGAAGAAGTGATTGACACTGTGCGAAGAAAAGGAGAAACAGCTTGTTCAGCTCTGATCAGAGCTCTGTGTGAGGTGGATCACTGTCTGTCAAAACAACTGGGCCTGATGTAGACCTACGGTCTGTCCTTAAACCCCCCTCCCCCCAGAAATACTGACTACCAATTAAACTCACCTTATTTTCAAACCCCACTAACCAACTAGGAAGCTGTGGAGCGGTGGAGTACCATGTCATACACTGTTTGGTACCTGGCAATGAACAGAGGAAAACATCTCTCCATCAGGTCTCATGGTCACAACTCAGGATAAAACACACACTGGAACAAAATAAAATTCATGAGACTCACCGCCTGTTCAACTGTTACACTGCTAGGATTAGCCACAAGCTAACATCAAGCTAGCAAATTTACCGATCAGACAATTTACTCCTCGTTTGTCTCACTACACATCATCACAGATCATCAGCAGCTGTTGTCTGGAGCACATCTTCACATGTATGATAAACAAAGTGCACTTTAACCATCAAAAGTAAAGATATTAACAGAGCTCAGTACAAGTCAACCTACCACGAGTCCTCTGACAGCACCAGACGGTTGCCTAGAAACGGGGTCGTACGATAGGGGCGTACCCGTGAAGTCTGCAGGGGCTCGTCAGAGTGGCCTTCAAAATAAGAGTTTGTATCTCACAGCTAAAAAGCAACGAAATAAAGCAGTGAATAACTTAATATTGTACATCAAACACAGAAAGCTCCAGTGCACTTATTTCTTTATTAAATATAAATGTGGTATATTTTTGATGTCACACCTCCATCTAGTGTCCATTTCATGGTTAAGTGCTTCTTGAGGGATGAAAAATGACACAAGTATAATTAATGCTGATGCTTTTAATTTATAACTTTATAACTGTTTTTGTTTAGTTTCCTGAGGATTATTTACTTTATTTTTGAATGTACTACTGTGGTCTCTGGCTCGTCACAGATAAACTGTTGCAAATAAATATTTAAATATTCTCCATCTACACTTGATACCTCGAGGAACATTATGGATATTTGTTCATGCTCTCTATGTGCAATCCAATTGTCTGAGCCACATGTGTCTTAAAGTTTCCTCTGCTGTCATATGCAAACATCAAGTTAATTTACAGTTTATTACTAAGGATCTGAGTCAGTAAATGTTGTATCTTAAGAAGCATTTCAGCCCTGATGAGCTTCTGACAGAAACAACACCAGTTCAGCTCTGCTAAACTTTCTTTGACTGTTTCTTTGACATATTTTGAAGCTGCATCAGTTGATTCACACTCAGGTTAAAATGTGTCAGTTTCCAAAATTAACTATTTATTGTAGCTACCTTTGACCTATTCGTATTCAAACCAAGATAGATTCCCATGTCTCTTTAAGAGTGAGGTGCATCCTTTAGCCACACCCTGTGAGAGTCACGTGATTTACAGTCAGAGAGAAGGAGAAACGGCTCTGCTCAGGTAACCATTAAACACATGGTGGGAGAGTTGAAGCTGAAGTCTTCATTCATATCAACGTGTTTTACAGTCAACAGAGCAGGAGAACAAGGTGAGTACTGTTCAAATGATTCTGTAAATGGACTGTGAAGAAGATGAAGATGAGGATCTGTTGATTGTATGGCGTAGTGTTGAGTTGAACAGGGTATTGTGTGTGTTGTCTGTTACTACCTGGTCAGTCAGACCTGGGTTTACTTCCTGTGTGTTTGTGCAGTGTTACTGGACTGGTTTCACTCTCAGACTGACTGAAGTACAGAAGATGAGTGATTGTGCAGAGGAAGAGGGGAACACAGAGAAGACCCCAGGATCTACAAAGAGGCATCCATCTGAAGATGATCCATCCTTCAGTCATGAGCCTGCGGCTACGAGGTAAGAGGCCTGCAACAAACTTCCAGCTTTTTGTTTCTATAGAGTACAGGAAATGAGAGCAGAAGGATGAGGGCATGTTGCAGTTTATGGTTGGTACTTTGATCTCAAGTTCACAAAAAAGTCTCCTCACTATACAATACAATACTGATCTGATTACTATGTAGATACACTGTGACTCCACAGAACTGAGGAAGGAAAACACCAACGTTAGAGCTACAGGTGGTTCCTTGTTCATGGAGAACAGAAAATGGGGCTGAGTGATATTTAAAACAAGAATCTCCAGCTCCACTCAAACAAGTTCCAGGTTACATAGTGTTTGTCCACAGTCAGTTTGGTCTTAACTGTTGTGTGAAGCCTTGAGTTATGTCTAAAAAGTCACGAGGACACACTGATCTTTGACCTTTAGTCACCATTATCTATTAAATTAGGATGAACTGGACTCATTTCAACTTTTGTGCCAAATTCCCTCAAGATGGAATTTGGCACAAAAGTTCACCTGGACTCCAAACTGATTTGATTTTTTTCTGCTAAAGATCAAAGGTCAAGGTCACTGTGTCTTCATGAAAACACTTCTTAGCCATAAGTCAAGTCAAAGTAAGTATGAGAATATGTCTCACAAACTGTGAATATTTCCTGTGACTCTGGATGAAAAGGGATCAGATTATCTGTATCTAGTCTGAGGAGGAGGAGGAAATGACCTGGAGGAGGTGACTAGTTTAAACATACATGTGTTCATATCTTCACAGAGAGATGGAGAACAGTGATGAGTTTATGGAGGAGCAACTGTCCTGCTGTGGTCTCTGTCAGGACGTCCTGAAGGATCCAGTCTCCACCAGCTGTGGACACTCGTTTTGCAAACAGTGCTTAACCTCACACTGGGACCAGTCTGGTTCTTCAGGAGACCCCTCTTGTCCCCAGTGTGGAAAAAGACCCAGAACCAGTGCTGGACTGCAGACAGCCAATCAGAGCTTCACTGACATAGGCAAGTCTTTGTAGCAGGCCTATTGATAAATTCATAAAACCAGAAGATGGTTGATAAATTATAAAAAATGGGCAATCATGACAGTAACAGTAGGGAATTGTATTGCAAAGGTCTCTAGTTGGACAACACACTGACATGCTTTGTTCCATGTGACATACTTTTCCAGACTCATAAATTACAAACTTCATTGTGATCAGAATATCTTGCTTTTCATTTTATTAGGAGGATGCACAGTGCTCCAAACAAACCTCTTCACTGGTTGCACTGCTAGTGCCAACTTTCTCAGTTTGTCACAAAAACACATCATTTGACAGCTTTTTAAGTAGACTGTAGTCTGTGTCCTAATGGAGGCTCTGAGACTTAAGCCTTAAATATAACTCAGAAAAATGTAAAAAATATGCAACTAGATTATCTAGATGATAAATTTGGATCTAGGTCAACTGGTCTTGGTCCTTGAAGACATTTCACATCTCATCCAAACTGTGAACGTTGGCAGTCCCAGGGCTAAATTTTTCAAAACCTAAATATCATTGATATTATCAGTTCTGTTACCAGTTCTTGAGAAATTAAGGAAATAAATGACCAACTATGAAAAATGACCTGCATATTTCTAATTGTCTCTCTTACAAGTATAGTTGTATAGTTGTAAAAACAAGCAAACAAACAAGCAAAAGACAATTATTGACACAAGAAAGACAAAAAAACATTTCTTTGTTGTCTTTTGATAGTTGATGAAAATCATCAGATCAGATTGTCAGACTCTTTGTCTTCAGTCTGACTCTGTCTCTTCTCTCAGCAGATGGTGGTCTGACCCTGCAGGAGGTTTTAGAGCAACATAAGATCAGTCTGAGGAGCAGATGTGAACAAGTGACTGAGGGGGCTGAGGGAACAGGAAGTGGAACAGGAAGTGGAACCCTCCTCAACAGGGTCTACACTGAGCTCTACATCACAGAGGGACAGAGTGAAGAGGTTAATACCCAACATGAGGTGAGACAGCTGGAGACAACGTCCAAAAAGGAGATCCTCCATGACACTCCAATCAAGTGCAACCACATCTTCATCTCTAAAGACCCTGTCCAACAGAGAGACAGCGTCTCTACAGTCTCATCTGTCCAACAGAGACCCATCAGAGTGGTTCTGACAAACGGTGTTGCTGGCATCGGAAAAACCTTCTTGGTGCAGAAGTTCACTCTGGACTGGGCAGAGGGCTTGGAGAACCAAGATGTCAGTCTGCTGGTTCTGCTTTCGTTCAGGGAGCTGAACCTGATCAGAGATCAGCAGTTGAGTCTTCTCAGGCTGCTCCATGTTTTCCATCCAACGTTACAGAAGGTCACAGCAGAGCAGCTGGCTGTCTGTAAACTTCTCTTCATCTTTGACGGCCTGGATGAAAGCCGAATGCCACTGGACTTCAACAACACGGAGGTTGTGTCTGATGTCACACAGACGTCATCAGTCAACGTGCTGCTGACAAACCTCATCCAGGGGAATCTGCTTCCCTCGGCTCTGGTCTGGGTCACCTCCAGACCTGCAGCAGCCAATCAGATCCCTCCTACATGTGTTGACAGGGTAACAGAGGTCCGAGGCTTCACTGATGCCCAGAAGGAGGAGTACTTCAGGAGGAGGTCCAGTGATGAAGATCTGTCCAGAAGAATGATCTCACACATCAAGACGTCCAGGACCCTCCACATCATGTGTCAAGTCCCAGTCTTCTGCTGGATCAGTGCTACAGTTCTGGAGTTCATGTTGAGCACAGAGCAGAGAGGAGAGCTGCCCAAGACCATGACTGACCTGTTCTCACACTTCCTGCTGGTCCAGACAAAGAGGAAGAAGAACAAGTACGGTGAGGGACATGAGACGAGTCCACAGGAGCTGATGGAGGCCGACAGGGAAGTTCTTCTGAAGCTGGGGAGGCTGGCGTTTGAACAGCTGGAGAAAGGAAACATCATGTTCTACCAAGAAGACCTGGAGCAGTGTGGTCTGCATGTCACAGAGGCCTTGGTGACCTCAGGACTCTGTACTGAGATCTTCAAAAGAGAGAGTGTGATCTTCCAGAAAACAGTCTACTGCTTTGTTCATCTGAGTGTTCAGGAGTTTCTGGCTGCAGTCTACATGTTCCACTGTTACACCAACAGGAACACACAGGTCCTGGAGGACTTCCTGGGAAAACACTGGAATCAAGACAACAGTGTCACCAACAAGATGAGGCAACAAGAGGAAGACAATGATGAGGAAGACGAAGAAAAAGATGAAGACAAAGACAAAGACGAAGATGAAGACGAAGATTATGACGATGACCATGAGCATGATGGTGATGATGAGGATTATCAACCTGAAAGTGATGATGGGGAGGAGACGGATTATAAAGCTGAAAGTGATGATAGTGATGATTATCAGCTTAAAAGTGATCATGATCATGAAGATGGTGGTGATGGTGATGATGGTGATGATGGTGATGATGATGGTGATGATGATGATGATGATGTTGATGATGATGATGATGATGGTGATGATGGTGATGCTCAGTTTTCTGATAGCGACAGTGATTTAACCCTGGATGACTTCCTGAAGAGAGCCATGCAGAAATCCCTTAAGAGTAAAAATGGTCACCTGGACCTGTTTGTTCGCTTCCTTCATGGCCTCTCTCTGGAGTCCAACCAGAGGCTGTTAGGAGGTCTGCTGGGTCAGACAGACAACAGTCCAGAAACCACCCAGAGAGTGATCAACAATCTGAAGAAGATGAACAGTGGGAAGATCTCTCCTGACAGAAGCATCAACATCTTCCACTGTCTGATGGAGATGAAGGACCAGTCAGTTCATCAGAAGATCCAACGGTTCCTGAAGTCAGAGAACAGATCACCGAGACTCTCTATGATCCACTGCTCAGCTCTTGCCTACGTGCTGCAGATGTCAGAGCAGGTTCTGCGCAAGTTGAATCCGTATGATTACAACACATCAGACGAGGGGCGACTGAGACTGATCCCAGCTGTGAGGAACTGCAGGAAGGCTGAGTGAGTTTTGATTTTAATTCACTTGGTTGTGGTTATTTATTTTTTATTGATTTTTGATTATTAGGCAGATTCTACATTAATCATGGACCCTCTATGTTGTTTTGAATCTTTTTGGTTTCATGAAAACCAGATACTT
Source organism: Caranx ignobilis (assembly GCA_021432705.1). Lineage (NCBI taxonomy): Eukaryota > Metazoa > Chordata > Actinopteri > Carangiformes > Carangidae > Caranx > Caranx ignobilis. Next base: position 3,931,432 of record JAFHLA010000010.1, on the reverse strand, counting down.
GCTACATGGTCTGGACTAACATCAAATGGATGATGTCTGATGCTGTGTCAGATTGTCAGCATAATCAAAACTGCTCATGAAGTCGGTCTAACATTTGATCATTTGATCGTAGCTGATACTTCTGTGTACAGCTGACACCCTAGAGCAGGCATGTCCAAACTATTCCACAAAGCGCTGGTGTGACTGCAGGTTTTTGTTCTAACCAACCAAGAGCACACAATTTGACCAATCAGCTGTCTGTTGACTGAGATCAGTTGATTAAATGAGTCAAGTCTGGTGTGCTGCTGCTTGGATGGAAAGAAAACCTGCAGCCACTCGGCCCTTTGTGGAATAGTTTGGACATGCCTGCCCTAGAGTTTAGATCACCTTGGAAATGAGCTATATGCAGGCAGTGCCCGCATGTGCACACATCAGAGGTACACTACAGTACTTAAACAAATAGCACTACATGTCTGACCATTGTATTGAATATATTCTGTTGTATAATAATATATCACCCATTACAAGCCTCACGTACAAATCCTCACGTAGAACACATACTGTAATGTGCTATACACAAGAAACAGGAAAGGTTCACTTCAGATGCATGAAATTCTGTGCATGCGGGCACATTATCTTTGTAGATCTCAGATGATGTGAAATAGATTCAAGGACAAATACCATGCTCCACCCTCTCTCTCCCCTTAGTTTAAAATTATAATGAGTATAAATTCATTTACCCCACTCTTCAGAATGAGGAAATGACAAAACCTAGTAAAAAATCAGCTAAAAAGACACTTCGACAAGTACGATACCTGAATGGATGGAGCAAATAACACTTTTTATTTATTACAAAGTGTCTGGATTGATTTTAACAGATTTTATATTCTATCTTACCACAGACTTGCTGATTGTCGACTCTCAGAAATTCACTGTGAGATTGTGGCCTCAGCTCTGAAGTCCAACCCCTCCCACCTGAGATGGCTGGACCTGAGTGACAACCAGAAGGTGCAAGATTCAGGACTGAAGCTGCTTGCTGCTGGATTGGAAAGTCCAAACTGTAGACTGGTGACTCTGGTGTAAGTTCACTGACTGGAGCTGTTGCCTCTTTGTGTGTTTACAGTTCAAATCAAAAGTTTTAGTTTCAAAAGTTGCAGACATCCCTCTCTCCATGTAATACTTGATTCTCCCTCTGTGGGATCCCAAGTTGTTTCTAGGCCCAATAGGATATGTAATTACTAGTTGGACATGCCCAGAAAGCCTAGGAGGCATCCTTATCTAATTCCCTCTCTTTGACATGAAGGCGCAGAAGCTCTACTTTGAGTTACCTCTGGATGTCAGAGCTCCCCACCCTCTCTACATCTTAGTCCAGCCACCCTACTGGGGAAACCCATTTCATTCACTTGTATCTGCAATCTCATTATTTCGCTCACTATCTAGCGTTAATGACCATAGGTGAAAGTCAGAATGTGGATGGGTGCAATGATCTGTCTGTCAATCTCCCTTTCCATCCTACAACAGTATTGATTTGATATCACACATTTCTGCTGTAGCTTCTTCTTCCAGACTTGAAGCATTGTCCACTGGCTTGGCTACAACTCTCAAAATCAGCTGTAGTGTATTGAGAAGTCCATATTCTTCATTTTCCTGTCCTTGGATCATGGATGGAATTCCTGGGGGTTGTGCCCCCTCCATATATCATTATCTAACAATGTAAATTTTCACTGAAAGCACTTCAAAATCAACTAAAATCACTAAATCAACTGATTTTAAATTCTTTTGATGTTTTCACCTCTAGAAGTCTGGTTGCTCTATATTTGCACTCAATCTTTACTTTCTTTTTGCTGTATTTGTATCATATTTTATCATCTGCTGAAGGATACTTCTGTAAGGAGAAGAGTTTTTTCAAGGGAAGAGCTTTTTTCATTGATGGACCAAAAAACAGTGGTGGTGAACAGCTCCTCTTACTTTGATGCAGGACGGAGAGATTTAGAAGATCCTTTGTACCTTCAGCCATCAGGCTATTTAATTCTGCAAATGGTAGATGAGCTGATAGACAAATGAATTTCCCTTTGGGGATTAATAAAGTAATTCTTATTTTTTTGTTCTCATTATTCAAATCATTGTAGACACACAGTTTCAAATGTTCTTTTTATTCAGATTGGAGCACTGCAGTCTGTCAAATATCAGATGTCTGGTCTCAGCTCTGAAGTCCAACCCCTCCCACCTGAGACACCTGGACCTGAGCTTGAACTACCTGGAGGATTCAGGAGTGAAGGATCTGAGTGGTTTTCTGGAGAGTCCAGATTGTAGACTGGAGACTCTGAGGTCAGTTCACTGACTGTTGCTGTTGTCTTGAACTTGAATCATTGACTTTGTTTTAATGAATGCATTTGAAACAGTTGTTGTCTCATTTTTCCAGTTGTTTTTCTCTCACACTGAGAATGATTCTTCACTTTCAGCTCTTTTGAATCACTGATTGGATGTGTCTTGATCAGATCGGATTGATAAACAGCAATTATGTCTTCATGTTTAATTTCTTATTTCAGTTTGAGCTACTGCGGTTTGTCAGAGATCAGCTGTTCTTCTCTGGTCTCAGCCCTGAAGTCCAACCCCTCCCACCTGAGAGAACTGGACCTGAGCTACAACGACCTGCCGGATTCAGCAGTGAAGGATTTGAGTGATCTAATGGAGAGTCCAGACTGTAGACTGGAGACTCTGAGGTCAGAAGGGGGGTTGATCAGTAAATGCATCTTTCATCATTTCATCAACACAGCTGGTATCAGAACAAACTTGTCACTGAAGCTATGACAGGAGAACATTGAGAGCCAATCAGATATCAGTAATCAGGAATATGTCAGGAACACAAATATTGTTACTCTATCCAACAGATGCTGGCTCACTGGTAGCTATTCACCTCTGGGGAAAGTAATTGATACGACTTGGACTAAATAATAGATCATTCAATAAACAATGACTTAAATTAACAGGGTTCAGTTTCCAAAACTCACCTTAAAAGGCTAAAAGAAATGTTCTGATCCACCCATGATCAATAAAAATGAAATGAGGCATTAATCTCATATTTTAAACATGAATGCAGCAGCAATCAACAGTTTATTGTGCAAAGACATAGTGGATAAGATGATATCTTGAGCTGAGAACGAAACCACACCGCTCTGTGTTTACTGTTTACTTAAGATGCAGTTTTTCAATATATTTTGTTCTGATCCTTTAAACTTAACCTGGTCCAGATCAGGCCACAGTAATCATGGTGATACCATGGTAAGCAGGTGGAACATGATCCCAAAGGTCACTCATTGACTAACACACTAATCAGACTTAATGAAACAGGATCAGTTAATACTCAGCTTGGTCAGTCTGATCTGTTCGGTTTAGTAAAACAACACAAGTCCAACACAATTTTATTTTCCTGACTCTTTCACTGCTGTTGTGTTAACCCTACAGGATCGGTGAAGACGAGGAGATTAAAGCTTCCAGACACAAACCCTGTGAGTACTGAAACACTGTCTCCTCTTCATTGTCTAACCTTACAACAATATTAACCACATGTCAGGTGGAGATCATCTCTGACTATGATGAAGGGGGGAACGGTGACTTCTGACATCTGCACCATTTCTCCTTCTCCCAACAGGTGTCTCTGATGTCAAAGTGGACCCAAAGACAGGAGAGACAAAGCTGAATGTGTCTGAGGACGAGTCAGAGCTGAATGTGTCTGAGGACGACTCCAACATTATGGTGAGAGAAAAAATTGTGTATCAGACAGATTTTAGGGCTCAACACAGAGCAAGCAAATATTCAGAGATTATCTCCTGTGGCTTGGAACAACAATGAGGCCTTTAGTGCAAAACCTCACTCATAGTTTAGATGGTGGTTTCAGTCAGCACTAGACAGGTGATAGCCAGAGACTCAGATCAGGCTATGATAATCATAATAATGATAATCATTCATTCCATCCATTTCCTCTACTTATCTGGGGTTGGGTTGCAGTAGTAACAGGTTACGCAGAGGGTCCCAGACATCCAGATTCATCTGTTGATCCGCCTTTCCGTCTTACCCTAACCTGTGAACAAGACCTCAAGATACTTGAATTCCTTCACTTGGGGCACCAACTCAGTTGCTCAAGTTGCTGAGAGTCCAACTTTCTTTGCAAACATGTTTAACTTTGTGCCAAGAATGCAAGCACAGATTTGTCTTTAGATGTACAGTACATAGACCAGAAGGCTTGTGGCAATGAGTCCAGTACTTCATATTCCTGCAGTACAGTACACACCTAGGACATGGCTATACCCCTTCCTGTCAAGGTAAAGAGCTGGTCCACAATAAGTGGGTATACACCGTCATCATTGTGTATACCCACTACTGCAGGCCCTATGATGCATATCATTCAGTAGTGTCTGCAAGCTAAGCATTGGCACAATTTCCCAGAGACTGGACTTTCAGAAACAACGGGATTCCTATCTTCTTCCCAATAAAACATCTTTGGTGGAACGCATCATACGTCATTAGGCCAATCACAATCAAGATAACAGCATCGTCCTCTTTTCCATGCATACAGGCAACTTTTCGTGCTACATTACTTCTATGGATACCAGTACTCCGTCTCCACTTCTCCACCTCTGTTGTGATTTGGCTGCGAGGTTACAGATCAAAAACTCACCCGCTGTTGCATGTGTGCTTCGTCTCTGCAGCCCAGAGCAGCTGGAGACTTGAAATCACACGATCACAGGAGCACAACCAGCTAATGTGATAACAGCCATGTATAAAGTGAGATTATAATGTAAACAATAGATCACTTTGCCTTTCTGAGGTTGATTTGTTGTTCAGCATTCTGTGTGTGATGACCCACATGAACACTGTTACACTCCTCCCTTGATAAGCAGTGGTGTTATATAGGCCTGTTGGCTTCACTCACTTTCTTTCTTTGTAATAAACCAGCTGATGTCGTTTCTCTCTGAATTGCAGCTGACAAGTTTCACACCTGAACTGGAAAGTGAATCTACAAAACTCTCATACAGGTAAAACATGTGATAAACTCACTCAACACAGTTTTAAGTTTCAGACAACTGTCTGAAGGGACATCAGCTGGATCACAGCTGGATCAGCAGTCAGTCAGCTGAGTCAGGAGGAGCACAACCTGGTCACTCAGCCTTCTGTGTCCCACAGGTTCAGGTGTCCTGGTCCAGGCCAGTTCCAATGTACCTCAACTGGACTGGTGTTTGTTATGGATCAGGAGGCGGAGCTGTTTTATAAGACTGTCCAATGGGATGAGAGCCTGCTCCAGTCAGTTGGCAAGATGGCTGCAGGGCCGCTGTTCAGTATCCAGTGTCCTGAGGATGCCGTCCGTCAGCTCCATCTCCCACATTGTGAAACAGAGGAAGGTGAGCAAATGATTGTGTTTGTGTTGAAGCAATGATGGGGAACTGATGATATAACTGAAGACAGGTTGCAGGGTATTGAAAATCAGCGCACCATTCTTTTCCAGCCTCCTGTGATGTGTTTCCTGGCCAAATCTAAGTGTACGTCATTTCAGATGTAAACTGCAATGATCACTGCTGCTGTAACAAGGTCATTGTCTCTGTGTTTTCACAGGTTTGCACTGTGACGGCCTGCTGTCTGTCGCCCACATCACTGACGATGGAATGAGCTTCATTGAACCACTGGAGATCACAGACACTCATGTGATCATCTCAGTCCCTCATCTCTCTTTCTTTGGCCTGGTCTGTTTTAAGGAGCGAATATGGAGGATTTTTAACAAAAAGAAACCAGTTTGTGGCCAAGTTCTGCTGTTCAGACAACCAAACCTCACGCCACGGATGCAAAGCCTCAACGTGCTTCTGCTGCCCAATAATGTCCACCTGGCTGAGGTAAGACTAGGAATTCTTAGAGCTTCACTCAACAAGTAACTTAACTCATGATGTTGACTACATCCATCCATTACACAACCATTCACAAATCAAGGATGAATTCATTCAACTTCGGTCGTCAAAGGTCAAAGATCAGTGTGACGTCATGAAAGACTCTTTCTGTCCTGTTCATCCAGCCAAGAAGAACCGATTTGTTCAGGCTCAGGCCTGACTCCAATGAAATGTTGTGGTTGTTCTTTAGGTGAAACGGATGCTGGACGACTGTGTGTTCATCCGGGCTCCTTCCAGTTGCACACTCATCACAAATAAAACTTACACTGCTCACTGTCCACAGGCCAACAATGTGCAGCCTGAGGTGAGTGTTTCATACTAAAGCTGACATGATTCTTCAAGCTGCTGTCACTTACCTGGAGACACTGACACAGGTGCTTCTGGTTTTCAGGGACATAAATTTAAGATGGACTATGGACCAAATTACCCCCCCACATTTCAGATCATCCTGTTCTCAAGCACAGAGATCGCCAATGTAGAGGTCCGAGACGAAACGGAGACAGCTGTGTGGAAGTGTGGAGTTCCCCTGCCAGGTAAAGTCTTCATCTACCTGACGTAGACCTGACTGATGAGTGGTGTCTCTCTTCTTATTGGGCTTCAGATCATCTTCTGTCTGCTTTTATTCTGGGGTCCATTCTAACCAGAGAGAGTCAAACTAGTGGGAAACAGTAAAGAGTAGGAGCAAGGAGCTTCGTGAAGGAGCTGAAAGGACCTTCAATGAAATAGGAGGATTATAAGTCTTTGAGCTCAGTCCTCCATCAGGTCCTGAATCAGTTTGTCCCTCCTCTGACCGCCCCTTCTTCTTCAGGTGTTTCTCAGACATGTTACTTTCTCAACTTCCTGTTCACTGTCCCAGTGTCAGAGCTGGTCATGTTAAACTCACCTTAGAGCTGAAATGGTGTTGGATGAATTTTAAAGTGGTGTTTGTCCTGGTGTGATCTCCTGTGACTTCTGGATTACTAGTCTAAGTAGTTTTCACGTAGTCCTGTACCGAGACAAACAAAGAGGATGAGACAGATTTTTTTCATGGACCATTCCATCCCTATAGTGTATATTAGTCTCATTTCTCAGATCAGCAACACTGATCACTTGTTACTGATGTCTCTAGTTCATCTTCCAGGCCCTGGCCCAGGCCCTGGTCCTGGTCCTGGTCCGATTCCAAGTGTCTCAGCAGCAGAGAGGCTGAGGTCTGTTCGGACAGAGTTCATCAGTGGCATGTCTCCTCCGAATCTTCGTAAGCTGCTGGACAAACTCCTGGACTGTCAGGTGGTAACTGATGCTGAATTTGAGTATTTAGCTGAGATAACAAACAGGGCACAGAAAGCCGCAGAAGTGATTGACACTGTGCGAAGAAAAGGAGAAACAGCTTGTTCAGCTCTGATCAGAGTTCTGTGTGAGGTGGATACCTGTCTGTCAAAACATCTGAGACTGATGTAGACCTACAGTCTGTCCTTAAACCCCCCTCCCCCCAGAAATACTGACTACCAATTAAACTCACCTTATTTTCAAACCCCACTAACCAACTAGGAAGCTGTGGAGCGGTGGAGTACCATGTCATACACTGTTTGGTACCTGGCAATGAACAGAGGAAAACATCTCTCCATCAGGTCTCATGGTCACAACTCAGGATAAAACACACACTGGAACAAAATAGAATTCATGAGACTCACCGCCTGTTCAACTGTTTCACTGCTAGGATTAGCCACAAGCTAACATCAAGCTAGCAAAGTTACCGATCGAACAGCTACGTAGCAATTTACTCTTCATCACAGATCATCAGCAGCTGTTGTCTGAAGCACATCTTCACATGTATGATAAACAAAGTGCACTTTAACCATCAAAAGTAAAGATATTAACAGAGCTCAGTACAAGTCAACCTACCACGAGTCCTCTGACAGCAGCAGACAGTTGCCTAGAAACGGGGTCGTACCATAGGGGCGTACCCGTGAAGTCTGCAGGGGCTCGTCAGAGTGGCCTTCAAAATAAGAGTTTGTATCTCAAAAGCAACGAAATAAAGCAGTGAATAACTTAATATTGTACATCAAACACAGAAAGCTCCAGTGCACTTATTTCTTTATTAAATATAAATGTGGTATATTTTTGATGTCACACCTCCATCTAGTGTCCATTTCATGGTTAAGTGCTTCTTGAGGGATGAAAAATGACACAAGTATAATTGATGCTGATGCTTTTAATTTATAATTTACTGTTTTTGTTTAGTTTCCTGATGATTATTTACTTTATTTTTGAATGCATTACTTTGGTTTCTGGCTCGTCACAGATAAACTGTTGCAAATAAATATTCAGACCTTCCATCTACACTTGATACCTCAAGGAACATTATGGATGTTTGTTCATGCTTTCTATGTGCATGAGCAAACATCAAGTTAATTGACAGTGTCACATGTATGATCCTGGCACTACATGAGCTAAAGGTCTGAGTCAGTAAATGTCGTTCCTTAAGCCTGTTGTGTTGTGGTCACAGCTCAGTCACTGTTCATCTGAAGTTTAAGATGTTTTCTCTTTGTTGCAGCAAGTAAATGTTGATGATGAGCAGGGCGATGCTGTAATCAGGCTGAACAACGATGTAAATGGTGTAAACCAGGCCTGTCAAACCAATTGTTTTATGTCTTATGTTCTATTAAGCACTTTGTTTCAGCTGTGGTTGTCTTTAAAGTGCTCTACAAAAAAAGTTGAGTTGAGTAAACATGCTCATTTTATCCTGTTGTGTTCGTTCTATTGATTTTTTTGTTTTCTTAAGTTTACATAATTAGTTCAACAAAAAGGGTCGTGTGTGTGTGTGTGTGTGTGTGTGTGTTCCTAGTAGTGTTATTCAAACCAAGAGAGATTCCCATGTCTCTTTAAGAGAGTGAGAGGCCTCCTGTAGCCACACCCAGAGTGTCATGTGATTTACAGTCGTAGCAGAGGAGAGGAGGAGCAGCTCTTCTCAGGCAATCATTAAACAAATGGCGGGAAATTTGAGGTTGAAGTCTTCTTTATTCATATCAGACAGTTTTACAGTCGACAGAGCGGGAGAACAAGGTGAGTACTGTGCAAATGATTCTGCTGTCTCTGTGTGGAGTTGTACTGAGTACTGGGTCTACTTCCTGTGTTCGTGCACAAACAATTAGTGTTACTGGTTTCACTTTTAGACGGACTGAAGTTCAGAAGATGAGTGATTGTACAGAGGAAGAGGGGAACACAGGGGAGACTCCAGGATCTACAAAGAGTCATCCATCTGAAGATGATCTGTCCTTCAGTAATGAGCCTACAAGGTAAGAGACCTGCAACAAACTTCCATCTTTTTGTTACTGATGGATGATTCTGAACTGATAGCCGACAGTCTTGAGCAGACAGGAAATGAAAGCAGATCGAGCTGTAGAATGTAATGCATGTCTCAGTTGAAGGTTGATACTTGATCTCAAGTTCACAGAATCCCCTCATTTATACTCTCCTATACTGATATACCTATACTAGTCTTATAGTTTTTAACGTGATAAACATTTCACATAAATTCAAAAATTATCACTGAAGCCACTACTACATGGGCAGTACCAACACACAATTGGGAGGGGGGTGGTCACACACTATAGTTGTCCTTAACAAATTCTACGATGGAATTAAATGTAAAAAATAAATCGGACATAACAAGATGTGGATGTGGTGACAGCTGGGGTTCTTAAAAGGAGAACATTTGTCACATATTTTTTATATATTACTGGGAGGAACAGATTGATATTACCCCAATATTGTCCCAGGTTACATCCTGTTTGTCCAAAGTCATATATGAACCACTTTTGTCAAATTTTGTCTTAATTGTTGTTTTAAGTCTTAAGTTATGGCAAAAAAACTTCATTAGGACACAGTGACCTTTGACCTTTAGTCACCAATATCTAATCAGTTCATTCAAATTTAATCTGAAAAATCTTTGAAATATTTAAAGAAATTTCTTCAAATCTGGCTCAAAAGTTCACCTGGACTCAAGAACAAACTGTTTCGATTTTTGCCAGTAGAAATCAAAGGTCAAGGTCACTGTGTCTTCATGAAAACACTTCTTAGCCATAAATCAAGACAACGTAATTATGAGAATATGTCTCACAAACTGTGAATATTTTCTGTGACTCTGGACGAACAGGGATCAGGTAATCTGGAACTATAGTCTGAGAAGAAATGACTGCAAGGAGGTGACTGGTTTAAATATACATGTGTTCATATCTTCATAGGAAGAGGATGAGGAGTGGTGTCTCTGTGGACGAGCCACTGTCCTACTGTGGTCTCTGTCAGGATGTCCTGAAGGATCCAGTCTCCACCAGCTGTGGACACTGGTTTTGCAGACAGTGCTTCACCTCATACTGGGACCAATCTGGATCTTCAGGAGACCCCTCCTGTCCCCAGTGTGGAAAAAGACAGAGAACCAGTGGTGGACTGCAGACAGCCAATCAGAGCACCACTGTGACAGGCTCAACAGGTAAGTCCTTGTAGCTGTCGTATCTTGTTTATCCAATAACCGAAAATAATGCAGGCCTATTAATAAATATATAAAACCGATTATACCATATTATAATATGTATCTGTGAACAATTCATGACAGTAATAGTGGTTATTGCAATGGTCTCTAGTTGGACAATACATGGACATACTTCCATACTTTTCCAACTACAAACTTTCTCTGTCATTATGCTTCATACCCCAGTATGTCATGATCACACATTTTTTGTTTTCAGTTTGGCACTTTTGTCTGTAGCTCTGTAGCTGATGAATCAGATGATCAGATTGTCAGACTCTTTGTCTTCAGTCTGACTCTGTCTCTTCTCTCTCAGCAGATGGTGGTGGTCTGACTCTGCAGGAGGTTTTAGATCTACATAAGATCAGTCTGAGGAGCAGATGTGAACGAGTGACTGAAGGAACTCAGGGAACAGGAAGTGGAACAGGAAGTGGAACCCTCCTCAACAGGGTCTACACTGAGCTCTACATCACAGAGGGACAGAGTGAAGAGGTTAATACCCAACATGAGGTGAGACAGCTGGAGACAACGTCCAAGAAGACCCTCCATGACACTCCAATCAAGTGCAAGGACATCTTTAAGGACTTACCTGTCCATCAGAGAGAGGACGTCTCTACAGTCTCACCTGTCCAACAGAGAGACAATGTCTCTACAGTCTCACCTGTCCAACAGAGACCCATCAGAGTGGTTCTGACGAATGGCGTTGCTGGCATTGGAAAAACCTTCTCGGTGCAGAAGTTCACTCTGGACTGGGCAGAGGGCTTGGAGAACCAAGATGTCAGTCTGCTGGTTCTGCTTTCGTTCAGGGAGCTGAACCTGATCAGAGATCAGCGGTTCAGTCTTCTCAGGCTGCTCCATGTTTTCCATCCAACATTACAGAAGGTCACAGCAGAGCAGCTGGCTGTCTGTAAACTTCTCTTCATCTTTGACGGCCTGGATGAAAGCCGACTGTCACTGGACTTCAACAACAGGGAGGTTGTGTCTGATGTCACACAGACGTCATCAGTCAACGTGCTGCTGACAAACCTCATCCAGGGGAATCTGCTTCCCTCGGCTCTGGTCTGGATCACCTCCAGACCTGCAGCAGCCAATCAGATCCCTCCTACATGTGTTGACAGGGTAACAGAGGTCCGAGGCTTCACTGATGCCCAGAAGGAGGAGTACTTCAGGAGGAGGTGCAGTGATGAAGATCTGTCCAGAAGAATGATCTCACACATCAAGACGTCCAGGACCCTCCACATCATGTGTCAAGTCCCAGTCTTCTGCTGGATCACTGCTACAGTTCTGGAGCACATGTTGTCCACAGACCAGAGAGGAGAGCTGCCCAAGACCATGACTGACCTGTTCTCACACTTCCTGCTGGTCCAGACAAAGAGGAAGAAGAACAAGTACGGTGAAGGACATGAGACGAGTCCACAGGAGCTGACGGAGGCCGACAGGGAAGTTCTTCTGAAGCTGGGGAGGCTGGCGTTTGAACAGCTGGAGGAAGGAAACATCATGTTCTACCAAGAAGAGCTGGAGCAGTGTGGTCTGGATGTCACAGAGGCCTTGGTGAAGTCAGGACTCTGTACTGAGATCTTCAAAAGAGAGAGTGTGATCTTCCAGAAAACAGTCTACTGCTTTGTTCATCTGAGTGTTCAGGAGTTTCTGGCTGCAGTCTACATGTTCCACTGTTACACCAACAGGAACACACAGGTCCTGGAGAACTTCCTGGGAAAACACTGGAATCAAGACAACAGTGTCACCAACAAGATGAGACAACAAGAGGAAGACAATGATGAAAGCATCTTATCTCTTGAGGATGAGGAGGATGAGGAGGATGAGGAGGATGAGGAGGAGGAGGAGGAGGAGGAGGAAGAGGAGGAGGAAGATGAGGAAGAGGAGGAGGAGGAGGAGGAGGAGGAGGAGGAGGAGGAAGAGGAAGAGGAAGAGGAGGAGGAGGAGGAGGAGGAGGAGGATGGTGATGGTGATGGTGATGATAATGAAGGCGATGGAGATGATGGTGCTGATCATGATAGTGGTGGTGATAGTGTTGACTTCCTGGGAAAACACTGGAATCAAGACAACAGTGTCACCAACAAGATGAGACAACAAGAGGAAGACAATGATGAAAGCATCTTATCTCTTGAGGATGAGGATGAGGAGGATGAGGAAGAGGAAGAGGAAGAGGAAGAGGAAGATGAGGAGGAGGAGGAGGAGGAGGAGGAGGAGGAAGAGGAAGAGGAAGAGGAAGAGGAGGAGGAGGAAGAGGAGGAGGAGGAGGAGGAGGAGGAGGGTGATGATAATGGAGGTGATGATGATGTTGATGTTGATGTTGATGCTGATGATGATGATGGCGATGTTGATGATGATGATGATGATGATGATGATGATGATGATGGTGATGCTCAGTGTTCTGATGGTGACAGTGATTTAACCCTGGATGACTTCCTGAAGAGAGCCATGAAGAAATCCCTCAGCAGTAGAAATGGTCACCTGGACCTGTTTGTTCGCTTCCTTCATGGCCTCTCTCTGGAGTCCAACCAGAGGCTGTTAGGAGGTCTGCTGGGTCAGACAGACAACAGTCCAAAAAACATCCAGAAAGTGATCAACAATCTGAAGAAGATGAACAGTAAGAAAATCTCTCCTGACAGAAGCATCAACATCTTCCACTGTCTGATGGAGATGAAGGACCAGTCAGTTCATCAGGAGATAGAACAGTTCCTGAAGTCAGGGAACAGATCACAGTACCTCTCTATGATCCACTGCTCAGCTCTGACCTATGTGCTGCAGATGTCAGGAGAGGTTCTGCGCAAGTTGAATCCGTATGATTACAACACATCAGAGGAGGGGCGACTGAGACTGATCCCAGCTGTGAGGAACTGCAAGAAGGCTCAGTGAGTTTTGAGTTTTAGATTATTGGAAAATAATATTTGTTCAACTGGCAGATTCTACTTTAATCACTGAGCCTCTATATTTTGTTTTTGAATATTGCATGGTACTACCACATGCTAAAAAGTACGATACCTGAATGGATGGAGCAAATAACACTTTTTATTACAAAGTGTCTGGATTGATTTTAACAGATTTTATATTCTATTTTACCACAGACTTGCTGATTGTCAGCTCTCAGAAATTCACTGTGAGATTGTGGCCTCAGCTCTGAAGTCCAACCCCTCCCACCTGAGATGGCTGAACCTGAGTGACAACCAGAAGGTGCAAGATTCGGGACTGAAGCTGCTTGCTGGTGGACTGGAAAGTCCAAACTGTAGACTGGAGACTCTGCTGTAAGTTCACTGACTGTGTTCGTGTGTTTATAGTTCAAATCAAAAGTTTTAGTTTATCCTTGGCAGCAGAGTAAGTGGGAAGTTGCAGACATCCCTCTCTCCAAGTGATACTTGATCCTCCCTCTGTGGGATCTGAAATTGCTCCTAGGCAAGATGGTATATGTAATTACTCAAACAACCTCCCAACCTCCTCCCAGTTGGACATGCCCAGAAAACCCAGGAGGCATCCTTATCTAATTCCCTGAACACCTTTTGGTGCTAGCTCATTTCGACAGGAAGGTGCAGCAGCTCTACTCTGAGTTACCTCCTCACCCTATATCTAAATCTCAGCCACCCTATGGGGGAAAGCCTGTTTCAGCCACTTGTATCTGCAGTCTCTTATTTCTCTCACTACGCAGCACTCATGACCATAGGTGAGAGTCAGAGCATTGCCTTGCTGATGCTGCAGTGATCTGTCTGTTGTTCTCCCATTCCAACGTACCTGTACTTGTGAACAAGACCTTAATATCCTTCACTCATGGCAGCAACTCACCCACAACCTGTGGAGAACAATCAACCATAGATCTCATCCTGCTCCTACATTACTAGGAAAAGGCTCCCTTGTGGGACATGATCATTTGCCTTCTGCAAGTCCACAGAAGGCAATGGTTTCAAACATGTCAACATACCTAGCCCTAAGATTAACTCTTAATTATATTTCATCAAATTCCTTAACATCTTTACTTCATACTATTGTAGACAGTACACACATTTTCAAATGTTTTTCCTCTATTCAGTTTGGAGAGCTGCAGTCTGTCAGAGACCAGCTGTTCTTCTCTGGTCTCAGCTCTGAAGTCCAACCCCTCCCACCTGAGAGAACTGGACTTGAGTGGAAACAACCTGCAGGATTCAGGAGTGAAGGATCTGAGTGGTTTCCTGGAGAGTCCAGACTGTAGACTGGAGTTTCTGAGGTCAGTTCACTGACTGTTACTGTTGTAGATCTTAGATCTTTGATCCACAACTTTTCTCATGTTTTCAGTTGTTCTTCTTGTTCTTTAAGTTCAGCTCGTTTCACAATAATCAATAGTTTGATCACTTCAAATCAGCTTTTGTCACTCGTGTGTGTGTGTGTGTGTGTCTTTTCCATCCTCTCTCATATTCCCTCATCAAACACCATCCATACAGTGAGTTTGTAAGCTGATGCAGCATATCTGTGTGTAAATGGGAATTCAATTGGAGAAAATCAGGCTTTTTAGTTAGTTTTCAGCGAGATATTTAATTATGGGAGTGAATTAGGGCTGAGTCACTGCAGGGACACAGAGGAGAGGTAACATGACTAAATAAGCACCAAACAAACCAACCAAAAAAATAATAAAAATAAATAAATATATTTTATCCTTAACAGTAGTTCATTTATTTCATTTCTCCCGTCTCTTTCACTTTGGGTTTTCTTGCTTTTCATATTTCTGTCCATTCTCCCAGTGGCTAAGGAAAGAGAAAATCACATGATCTGTGTGCAGTCGAATGTGTGTAGTTTTAGTTTCCTGAGACCAGGACCGTGAAAGACTTTAGTCCTGGATCAGGACTGGACCTTTAAACTTTGACCCAGTGTTGTAGTCAGACCTGAGGTCAGCAGCTGATATATCTGTGCTGACATGTGGATGAAGTGTATAGAAGACCACATTATGATGATCCACATGAACAGAAGGACAAAGCCCTCTACTGATTTTAGACACTGATCAGATCTGTCTTGTTTTTATTTCAGGTTGAGTGGCTGCAGTTTGTCAGAGATCAGCTGTTCTTTTCTGGCCTCAGCTCTGAAGTCCAACCCCTCCCACCTGAGAGAACTGGACCTGACCTACAACGACCTGCAAGATTCAGAAGTGAAGGATCTGACTGGATTTCTTGAGAGTCCAGACTGTAGACTGGAGATTCTGAGGTCAGTAGGGAGAATGATCAGTAATGCTTCTTTCATCAGTGCTGTATGAAACACTCTTGGTATCAGAACAAACTTGTCATTGGAGCTATAAGAGGAGAACATGAGAGAGAGAGAGAGAGAGAGAGAGAGAGAGAGAGAGAGAGAGAGACAGCCAATCACATATCAGTAATCACGAATATGTCAGCAACCAACACTGTTACTCTGTCTGACAGATGTTGGCTGACTGGTAGCTATTCAGCTCTCAGTAAAGATACTGATATGACTTGGACCAAATGGTGGATATTTTTTAATAAACTCTCACTTCAACTAACAGGGTTCAGTTTCCAAAACTCACCTTAAAAGGCTCAAAGAAATGTTCTGATCCAGACATGATCAATGAGACCAAAATTAAAATGAAATGAGGAATTAATCTCATATTTTAAACATGAATGCAGAAGCAATCAACAATTTATTGTGCAAAGATACAGTGGATAAGATGATATCTTGAGGAAATGAAACCACACTGCTCTGTGTTTACTGTAATCTGAGCCTCTGTTCTTCATTTTTGTATCTAGTCCAGTAGTCCCTCTTCCCCACATTTATAACACATCAGCCTCAACCACAGGTGAAAGGTCACAGTGTGTTCAAGGTGAAAGTGACCGTTCAGAATTTCCTTTACATAAAGGGCCCATATTGTGCTAAATCCACTTTATACTGGTTTTGTAGTGGTTATATGCGCTCCTGTGGCCTTTCTATGATGCCTGGAGGTGAAAAAAGTCTGTCTGCTCCCTTAATTGATTACTTCACTTTTCTGAGATTGTGTGCCCAAAAGGACCAGTTGGAAATGCAGCTGCTCTTGACATCAAGAGCAGCTGACTCCACCTCCTGCTACTGCCTTGGTACTGCCCCTGGGCCAGTCTATAAAAAAGTGAAGGTGAACCATGGTGACAGTACGTGTGTGCCAAGCATTTTACTCCACTCTCTTTTGTTCTCAAGAGAGCTCTTGAGGGCTGCTTTTACATTGCTGAGATTTAGCACCGCAGATTGATTTGGGGCAAAACACTCCAAATACAATGTGGTTGGACCACTTAGACCTATGTGAAATGGTTTAAAAACAGTATAATATGGGACCTTTAAGAAGAAAACATGTTTTAGTTTACAAATGCCTCACTGGGACTGGAATGAGGACTACGGGCTCAGACCCTGATCTGCTGGTCAACAACCACAACATCCATAAAGCTTTCAACGCCTTTACCTGCTACCTTCTAGATTCTATCAAGTGTCTGGTTGCTGTGGATCAGTGTGAGGCTGAAAATCTGTCCCAGTCCAACCTTGGAGCTGATCCTGCTCTGGTTTACTGAGATTTAAACCCTACAAGCTGCTAAGGCTCCACCTGGATGTACAACTGTTCTTTCCTCTCCCCTATGAGTCTCTAAATTGATGCTTTATAATGTTGCAGAGCTGCTTTCATTAGTGATGGCTACAGTAGAGCTACTAACTTCCTGTTACTATTTTTTGCAAATGTTGCTATCGCTAGTTAGCTAACAGCCAAAATTGCTATAGTCAATCATGACAGTGCTAGCATGAGCTAATAGGCTAACAGATGTGACTGGAATGTTTTTTTTTTTTGGTTTTTTTTGACATTCATGTTCAGAGCAACAGTAAAATAAAAGTTGAGGTGCGGTAGTTGGAACATCCAAGGTCACTCACTGACTAACACACTAATCAGACTTAATGAAACAAGATCAGTTAATACTCAGCTTGGTCAGTCTGATCTGTTCGGTTTAGTAAAACTAACTCAAACACAATTTTATTTTCCTCTGACTCTTTCACTGCTGCTGTCTTTATTCCTACAGGATCGGTGAAGACAAGGCGATTAAAGCTTCCAGACACAAACCCTGTGAGTACTGAAACACTGTCTCCTCTTCATTGTCTAACCTTACAACAATATTAACCACATGTCAGGTGGAGATCACCTCTGACTATGATGAAGGGGGGAACGGTGACTTCTGACATCTGCACCATTTCTCCTTCTCCCAACAGGTGTCTCTGATGTCAAAGTGGACCCAAAGACAGCAGAGACAAAGCTGAAAGTGTCTGAGGACGAGTCAGAGCTGAATGTGTCTGAGGACGACTCAGAGCTACATGGGTCTGAAGACGACTCAGAGCTGAATGTGTCTGAGGACGAGTCAGAGCTGAATGTGCCTGAGGACGACTTCAACATAATGGTGAGAGAAAAAACTGTGTATCAGACAGATTTTAGGGCTCAACACAGAGCAAGCAAATATTCGGAGATTATCTCCTGTGGCTTGGAACAACAATGAGGCCTTTAGTGCAAAACCTCACTCATAGGTTAGATGGTGGTTTCAGTCAGCACTAGACAGGTGATAGCCAGAGACTCAGATCATTCCATCCATTTCCTCTACTTATCTGGGGTTGGGTTGCAGTAGTAACAGGTTAAGCAGAGAGTCCCAGACATCCAGATTCATCTGTTGATCTGCCTTTCCATCTTACCCTAACCTGTGAACAAGACCTCAAGATACTTGAATTCCTTCACTTGGGGCACCAACTCAGTTGCTTAAGTTGCTGAGAGTCCAACTTTCTTTGCAAACATGTTTAACTTTGTGCCAAAAATGCAAGCACAGATTTGTCTTTAGATGTACTTGTGGCAATGAGTCCAGTATTTCATATGCCTGCAGTACAGTACACACCTAGGACACGGCTATACCCCTTCCTGTCAAGGTAAAGAGCTGGTCCACAATAAGTGGGTATACACTGTCATCATTGTGTATACCCACTACTGCAGGCCCTCTGATGCATATCATTCAGTAGTGTCTGCAAGCTAAGCATTGGCACAATTTCCCAGAGACTGGACTTTCAGAAACAACGGGATTCCTATCTTCTTCCCAGTAAAACATCTTTGGTGGAACGCATCATACGTCATTAGGCCAATCACAATCAAGATAACAGCATCGTCCTCTTTTCCATGCATACAGGCAACTTTTCGTGCTACATTACTTCTATGGATACCAGTACTCCGTCTCCACTTCTCCACCTCTGTTGCGATTTGGCTGCGAGGTTACAGATCAAAAGGAACACAACCAGCTAATGTGATAACAGCCATGTATAAAGTGAGATTATAATGTAAACAATAGATCACTTTGCCTTTCTGAGGTTGATTTGTTGTTCAGCATTCTGTGTGTGATGACCCACATGAACACTGTTACACTCCTCCCTTGATAAGCAGTGGTGTTATATAGGCCTGTTGGCTTCACTCACTTTCTGTCTTTGTAGTAAACCAGCTGATGTCGTTTCTCTCTGAACTGCAGCTGACAAGTTTCACACCTGAACTGGAAAGTGAATCTACACAACTCTCATACAGGTAAAACGTGTGATAAACTCACAGTTTTAAGTTTCAGACAACTGTCTGAAGGGACATCAGCTGTCAGTCAGCTGAGTCAGGAGGAGCACAATGTTTTAGCCAAAGCTGAACCTGTATCATCTCATGGTCTGAGGTGGTCACTCAGCCTTCTGTGTTCCACAGATTCAGGTGTCCTGGTCCAGGCCAGTTCCAATGTACCTCAACTGGACTGGTGTTTGTTATGGCTCAGGAGGCGGAGCTGTTCTATAAGACTGTCCAGTGGGATGAGAGCCTGCTCCAATCAGTTGGCAAGATGGCTGCAGGGCCACTGTTCAGTGTCCAGTGTCCTGAGGATGCCGTCCGTCAGCTCCACCTCCCACATTGTGAAACAAAGGAAGGTGAGTGAGTGATTGTGTTTGTTGGAGCAATGATGGGGAACTAATGATATAACTGAAGACAGGTTGTGAGGTCCTGAAAACCAGAGCACCATCCCTCACCAACTTCCTGTGATGAATTTCCTGACCAAATTGAACATTTCAGATGTAAACTGCAATGATCACCGCTGCTGTAAAAAGGTCATGGTCTCTGTGTTTTCACAGGTTTGCTCTGTGACGGCCTGCTGTCTGTCGCCCACATCACTGATGATGGAATGAGCTTCATCGAACCACTGGAGATCACAGACACTCATGTGATCATCTCAGTCCCTCATCTCTCTCTCTTTGGCCTGGTCTGGGTTAAGGAGCTTATACGGAGGATTTGGAACAACAAGAAACCAGTTTGTGGCCAAGTTCTGCTGTTCAGACAACCAAACCTCACGCCACGGATGCAAATCCTCAATGTGCTTCTGCTGGAAAAAAATGTCCACCTGGCTGAGGTAAGACTGTAGACTGAAGTGTTAGAGCTTCACTTTGCTTCACTTTCAGTCCAAACTATGACACTGTGTCTCAGCGTTGCCTTGACAGAACTTCTGCAAATTTTACACAAACATTCACACGAACTCAAGGATGAATGAATTATACTTAGTACTCTCTCCTTCCTGTTCATTCAGCCAAGAAGAATCAATTTGTTCAGGCTCAGGCTCAACTCTAAAAAATGTTCTAACTGTTCTTTAGGTGAAACGAATGCAGGACGACTGTGTGTTCATCCGGGCTCCCTCCATTTGCACACTCGTCACAAATAAAACGTACACAGTTCACTGTCCACAGGCCGACATCGTCCAGCCTGAGGTGAGTGTTTCACACTAAAGCATGATTCTTTAAACTGTTGTCACTTACCTGGAGACACTGACACAGGTGCTGCTGGTTTTTAGGGACATATCTTTGACCTGGACTTTGGACCAAATTACCCCCCAACGTTTCAGATCATCCTGCTCTCAAGCACAGAGATCGCCAATGTAGAGGTCCGAGACGAAACGGAGACAGCTGTGTGGAAGTGTGGAGTTCCCCTGCCAGGTAAAGTCTTCATCTACCTGACGTAGACCTGACTGATGAGTGGCGTCTCTGTTCTTATTGGGCTTCAGATCATCTTCTGTCTGCTTTTATTCTGGGGTCCATTCTAACCAGTGAGAGTCAAACTAGTGGGAAACAGTAAAGAGTGGGAGCAAGGAGCTTCATGAAGGAGCTGAAAGGACCTTGAATGAAATATAAGGATTATAAGTCTTTGAGCTCAGTCCTCCATCAGGTCCTGAATCAGTTTGTCCCTCCTCTGACTGTCCCTTCTTCTTCAGGTGTTTCTCAGACATGTTACTTTCTCAACTTCCTGTTCACTGTCCCAGTGTCAGAGCTGGTCATGTTAAACTCACCTTAGAGCTGAATATGTTCAGAAATGGTGTTGGATGAATTTTACAGTGGTGTTCAACCTGGTGTGATCTCCTGTGACTTCTGGATTACTAGTCTAAGTAGTTTTCACGTAGTCCTGTACCGAGACAAACAAAGAGGATGAGACAGATTTTTTTCATGGACCATTCCATCCCTATTGTGTATACTAGTCTCATTTCTCAGATCAGCAACACTGATCACTTGTTACTGATGTCTCTGGTTCATCTTCCAGGCCCTGGCCCTGGTCCTGGTCCTGGTCCTGGTCCAAGTCCAACTCCAAGTGTCTCAGCACCGACTCCAAGTGTCTCAGTTCCAAGTCCAAGTGTCTCAGCAGCACCGACTCCAAGTGTCTCAGCTCCAACTCCGAGTGTCTCAGCAGTAGAGAGGCTGAGGTCTGTTCGGACAGAGTTCATCAGTAGGTTGTCTCATCCAAGTCTTTCTCAGCTGCTGGACAAACTCCTGGACTGTCGGATGGTAACTGATGCTGAATTTGAGTATTTAGCTGAGATAACAAACAGGGCAAAGAAAACTGAAGAAGTGATTGACACTGTGCGAAGAAAAGGAGAAACAGCTTGTTCAGCTCTGATCAGAGTTCTGTGTGAGGTGGATACCTGTCTGTCAAAACATCTGAGACTGATGTAGACCTACAGTCTGTCCTTAAACCCCCCTCCCCCCAGAAATACTGACTACCAATTAAACTCACCTTATTTTCAAACCCCACTAACCAACTAGGAAGCTGTGGAGCGGTGGAGTACCATGTCATACACTGTTTGGTACCTGGCAATGAACAGAGGAAAACATCTCTCCATCAGGTCTCATGGTCACAACTCAGGATAAAACACACACTGGAACAAAATAGAATTCATGAGACTCACCGCCTGTTCAACTGTTTCACTGCTAGGATTAGCCACAAGCTAACATCAAGCTAGCAAAGTTACCGATCGAACAGCTACGCAGCAATTTTCTCTTCATCACAGATCATCAGCAGTTGTTGTCTGGAGCACATCTTCACATGTATGATAAACAAAGTGCACTTTAACCATCAAAAGTAAAGATATTAACAGAGCTCAGTACAAGTCAACCTACCACGAGTCCTCTGACAGCAGCAGACGGTTGCCTAGAAACGGGGTCGTACCATAGGGGCGTACCCGTGAAGTCTGCAGGGGCTCGTCAGGGTGGCCTTCAAAATAAGAGTTTGTATCTCACAGTTAAAAAGCAACGAAATAAAGCAGTTAGTAAGTGGAACCACTTCTGTGTAACATCTGCACAACTTTAGTCAAGACTGAAAATTAATATATTGTTGAATTCAGGGTGAAACACTGATCAAACACAGAAAGCTCCAGTGCACTTATTTCTTTATTAAATATAAATGTGGTATATTTTTGATGTCACACCTCCATCTAGTGTCCATTTCATGGTTAAGTGCTTCTTGAGGGATGAAAAATGACACAAGTATAATTAATGCTGATGCTTTTAATTTATAACTTACTGTTTTTGTTTAATTTCCTGATGATTATTTACTTTATTTTTGAATGCATTACTTTGGTTGCTGGCTCGTCACAGATAAACTGTTGCAAATAAATATTCAGACCTTCCATCTACACTTGATACCTCAAGGAACATTATGGATGTTTGTTCATGCTCTCTATGTGCATGAGCAAACATCAAGTTAATTGACAGTGTCACATGTATGATCCTGGCACTACATGAGCTAAGGGTCTGAGTCAGTAAATGTCATTCCTTAAGCCTGTTGTGTCGTGGTTAAGATGTTTTCCCTCTGTCCAGTGTTCACAGCTTTTGCAGAGATGAATGATTGTGTATGAACAGCAACATTCATCAGTTTTGTTTAAAGTAAATGTTGATGATGAAAAGTCAAAAGGTGACGCTGTAATCAGGCTGAACAACAACACGCTCTTTACATTTTATTCTCTTCTTTTTGTTATGTTGATTTTCTGTCTGTTAAAGTAACAAATGCGCTTCTTATGAGTTTTTGAATATTTATAGCTATATGTAATTTGTCATGAGTTTCTCAACTGTAGCTGTTCATTACATGATACATGGTATTCAGTTATTTGTAAATAAAGTATATAGTATAAATGCTGAGAAGTTTGCTCCATGTGTTGTGCCCATGTGACTACTTTTCACCTGTAGCTGCTGTTTACATAAGTTGTTCAACAAAAGGGTCATTATTGCTATATGCTCTCTCTCTCTCTGTGTGTGTGTGTGTGTGTGCATTCCTAGTTGTATTATTCAAACCAAGAGTAATTCTTGTGTCTCTTTAAGAAGGTGGGTTGCATCCTGTAGCCACACCTTGAGAATCATGTGATTTACAAGCTGAGGGAAGGAGGAGCAGCTCTGCTCAGACAACTTGTCCGAGACAAGCATTAAACACATGGAGGGAGAGTCGAAGCTGGAGTCTTTATTCAGATCAGACAGTTCTACAGTCAACAGAGCAGGAGAACAAGGTGAGTACTGTTAAAATGATTCTGTAGTCTCTGTGTGGAGCTGTGAAGATGAGGATCTGTTGATTGTATAGTGTAGTGTTGAGTTGTACAGGGTATTGTGTGTGTCTGTTATTTCCTGTTCTGTCAGACTTGAGCCTACTTCCTGAGTTTGTGCGCAAACCGTCAGTGTTACTGGTTTCACTCTCAGATTGGCTGAAGTACAGAAAATGAGTGATTGCGCAGAGGAAGAGGGGAACACAGAAAAGACTCCAGGATCTATGAAGAGTCATCTATCCAAAGATGATCTGTCCTTCAGTCATGAGCCTGCGGCTACAAGGTAAGAGGCCTGCAACAAACTTCCAGCTTTTTGTTTCTACAGAGTACATGAAATGAGAGCAGAGGGATGAGGGCATGTTGCAGTTTATGATGATGATGATGAAAATAATCACATCAGATTGTCAGACTCTTTGTCTTCAGTCTGACTCTCTGTCTCTTCTCTCTCAGCAGATGGTGGTCTGACTCTGCAGGAGGTTTTAGATCAACATAAGATCAGTCTGAGGAGCAGATGTGAACGAGTGACTGAAGGAACTGAGGGAACAGGAAGTGGAACAGGAAGTGGAACCCTCCTCAACAGGGTCTACACTGAGCTCTACATCACAGAGGGACAGAGTGAAGAGGTTAATACCCAACATGAGGTGAGACAGCTGGAGACAACGTCAAAGAAGAAGACCCTCCATGAAACTCCAATCAAGTGCCAAGACATCTTTAAAGACTTACCTGTCCAACAGAGAGACAATGTCTCTACAGTCTCATCTGTCGAAGAGAAAGACGAATTCTCTAAAGCCGTACCTGTCCAACAGAGACCCATCAGAGTGGTTCTGACGAACGGCGTCGCTGGTGTTGGAAAAACCTTCTCGGTGCAGAAGTTCACTCTGGACTGGGCAGAGGGCTTGGAGAACCAAGATGTCAGTCTGCTGGTTCTGCTTTCGTTCAGGGAGCTGAACCTGATCAGAGATCAGCGGTTCAGTCTTCTCAGGCTGCTCCATGTTTTCCATCCAACATTACAGAAGGTCACAGCACAGCAGCTGGCTGTCTGTAAACTTCTCTTCATCTTTGACGGCCTGGATGAAAGCCGACTGTCACTGGACTTCAACAACAGGGAGGTTGTGTCTGATGTCACACAGACATCATCAGTCAACGTGCTGCTGACAAACCTCATCCAGGGGAATCTGCTTCCCTCGGCTCTGGTCTGGATCACCTCCAGACCTGCAGCAGCCAATCAGATCCCTCCTACATGTGTTGACAGGGTAACAGAGGTCCGAGGCTTCACTGATGCCCAGAGGGAGGAGTACTTCAGGAGGAGGTCCAGTGATGAAGATCTGTCCAGAAGAATGATCTCACACATCAAGACGTCCAGGACTCTCCGCATCATGTGTCAAGTCCCAGTCTTCTGCTGGATCAGTGCCACAGTTCTGGAGCACATGTTGACCACAGACCAGAGAGGAGAGCTGCCCAAGACCATGACTGACCTGTTCTCACACTTCCTGCTGGTCCAGACAAAGAGGAAGAAGAACAAGTATGGTGAAGGACATGAGGCGAGTCCACAGGAGCTGATGGAGGCCGACAGGGAAGTTCTTCTGAAGCTGGGGAGGCTGGCGTTTGAACAGCTGGAGGAAGGAAACATCATGTTCTACCAAGAAGAGCTGGAGCAGTGTGGTCTTGATGTCACAGAGGCCTTGGTGAAGTCAGGACTCTGTACTGAGATCTTCAAAAGAGAGAGTGTGATCTTCCAGAAAACAGTCTACTGCTTTGTTCATCTGAGTGTTCAGGAGTTTCTGGCTGCAGTCTACATGTTCCACTGTTATACCAACAAGGAGACAGTGGTCCTGGAGGACTTCCTGGAAAAACAAGATTTAACCCTGGATGACTTCCTGAAGAGAGCCATGGAGAAATCCCTCAGAAGTGAAAATGGTCACCTGGACCTGTTTGTTCGCTTCCTTCATGGCCTCTCTCTGGAGTCCAACCAGAGGCTGTTAGGAGGTCTGCTGGGTCAGACAGACAACAGTCCAGAAACCACCCAGAAAGTGATCAACAACCTGAAGAAGATGAACAGTGAGGAAATCTGTCCTGACAGAAGCATCAGCATCTTCCACTGTCTGACAGAGATGAAGGACCAGTCAGTTCATCAGGAGATTCAATGGTTCCTGAAGTCAGAGAACAGATCAAAGAAAAAACTCTCTGAGATTGAGTGCTCAGCTCTGGCCTCTATGCTGCAGATGTCAGAGCAGGTTCTGGATGAGTTGGACGTGGAGAAGTACAACACATCAGGTTGGGGACGACAGAGGCTGATCCCAGCTGTGAGGAACTGCAGAAAGGCTCGGTGAGTCCATGTTTCCCAATCTGCTCTATGAAAACCAAGCAGCAAACACAGATTAGAGTGAATTGTTCATTGAGCTGAACTCAGATAAACTGTTCTAGAGTAAGTCTAAAACAGTGGACAGTTCAAATGTTCTTCTGAACAACATTCTGACCCTGGATCATATGACGTAGACTGGATCATACATGCAGAAACATGTTGTCATTTTCCTCTGTCATCTAAAACACACATCCAGATTAAACCTGTGCAGGTCTGAAGATTTCAACCTAAGTAAGAAGAGGAGAAGAGGAGCTTAAGCTCAGATGTTCATCACATCATTTTAATCTGATTTGATTCTGACTGATTTTCTCTCTTCACAGACTTGTTGGCTGTGGACTCTCAAAGACTCACTGTGAAGTTGTGGCCTCAGCTCTGAAGTCCGACCTCTCCCCCCTGACAGAACTGGACCTGAGTAACAACTACCTGAAGAATTCAGCAGTAAAAGTTCTGTGTGCTGGACTGGAGAGTCCAAAATGTAGACTGGAGACTCTGAGGTCAGTTTACTGAGTGGACCTGTTCAAATGTGTGGAAGTTCAGTTTGTCATTGGCTGAAGCAGTGACTGATTGTGACACTGTGTTACTTCAGCTGGTAGAAAATGCAGGATCAGAGGTCACTCATAGGGTCAGTGGCTGGGGATGCGGTCAGTGTGATGATAATTGTCCCAGTTTGGTCCAGTTTGGTCCCAACTGTGGAGACACTCAATGGCTCAATTACATCAAGTTAGAATCTTCAGGTCATAGTCAAATTGACATTAAACGAGTTTTGTTCCTCCCACAATGTCTGTGAAGAAGCCTCTGATCACATGACTCCACTGTTAGGAGATGAGACAAAGTGATGTGAAGCCTCAGCAACCTTGGGGTCAGAGGTCAGCTTCAGTGTTTGTTTCCTGGCTGAACTGCATTGGACAAACAGTTTCTACTGAGCCACTGTAACAGTTCACACCCTCTGGACCTGAGGCTTTATTCAGCTTCAGCACATCAAGTCTCTGACAGTAGAGGTGTGTTGACAGGAGACCACTTCACAGTCAGTGTGGAAAGCAGGAAGCAGTAATTCCAGTGGTGGACTGAGGCTGAGCACTCACCCCCCTCCAGGTCTCAATAGAACAATTTCAAGCTTAAGCAGGGACCAGTTCTTCCTCCTGGAGATACCACAGTCCACTGTCACTTCAGTCACCTTTCAGTTAGTCAGTCATGTTTGTTTGGAGCAACAGTGTAAATTTTTATGTTGTGCGTCAGAGAGTTGACAGACGGAACAGAGAAGGAGGATGAGGGATCTGATGATGGATTTGGGGTCCACAGAACAGAAGCAGCTGTCAGAACTCCTCCTGTAACAGGTTTAATTAGACAAAGCTACTGAGAGAAGATGATTACATCATCAATCAACAGTGATCAGACTGAGTCCAACACGCCTGATCAGATATTGATTGTATATTGACAGACTGACCTGAGCAGTAGCAGCTGATGAATCTGTGCTTACATGGATGATATATGCAGATGGCCACATTATGATAATCTATAAGAACAGAAGGACAAAGTCCCTCTACTCATTTTAGACATTGACATTGATTGATTAAGGCACATATAAACAATATCTGAATAACTGAACTTCTCAATACATTTATCTTATTCTTTTATTCTTTATTCAGATTATCTGACTGCAGTTTGTCAAAGATCAGCTGTTATTCTCTGGTCTCAGCTCTGAAGTCCAACCCCTCCCACCTGAGACACCTGGACCTGAGTGGAAACAACCTGCAGGATTCAGGAGTGAAGGATCTGAGTGGTTTTCTGGAGAGTCCAGACTGTGGACTGGAGACTCTGAGGTCAGACAACTGATCCACACTGAGGGTCGTCATGATGATATCTATTTTCTTCTTCTCTGGTTTTAGTCCAGTCACTGTTTCTCTTCACATTTCACCTCCACTACAGAAACACATATAATGTGTCAGACAATTACTGATCTATAATCAAAAGCTGGTGGCTCCACCTCCTTCTTGAGGCTCTGTGATGTTTGTTGTGAAATATTCAAAGCCAACATAAAACTGTTCTTTCTAAACTCTTTTCAGCTCTGAACAGATGAAGAAACACTGAACACTGGCAACAAGGAACTTTCTCCTAAACTAATTTCTTTTATTCTCTATTCAGATTGAGAGGCTGCAGTTTGTCAAAGACCAGCTGTTCTTCTCTGGTCTCAGCTCTGAAGTCCAACCCCTCCCACCTGAGACACCTGGACCTGAGCTTCAACACCCTGCAGGATTCAGGAGTGAAGGATCTGAGTGGTTTTCTGGCGAGTCCAGACTGTAGACTGGAAACTCTGAGGTCAGTTCACTGACTGTTACTGTTGTAGATCTTAGATCTTTGATTTACAACTGAACCTGATTGATCTTCACTCAGAACTTGAATCACTGATTTTGATGTGATGAATGAAGGACATTTGAAATAGTTGTTGTCTTACAATTCCAGTTGATTTTCAATAATGAATTGTTTAATCACTTCAGCTCAACTTTCATCCCTCATACACAGTGTGTTCAGTTGGTTGAATGTGTGTAGTTGTGGTTACCTGAGACCAGGACCAAGAAAGACCTTAGTCCTGAATCAGGACTGGACCTTTAAACCTTGATCCAGTTCAGTCCTGGTTTACACTGTTGAAGTCAGTGTTTCGTCCAACACATCTGATTACATATTGTTTGTATATTGACAGACTGACCTGAGGTCAGCAGCTGATGAATCTGTGCTGACATGTGGACGATGTGTAGAAGACCACATTATGATGATCCACAATAACAGAAGGACAAAGTCCCTCTCCTCATTTTAGACACTGACCATTTATCATATCTGATCAGGTATATCTGATGAATGATCAAAGAAAGTTTCTTATTTTATTCTTTATTCAGATTATCAGATTGCATGTTGTCAGAGATCAGCTGTTCTTCTCTGGGCTCAGCTTTGAAGTCCAACCCCTCCCACCTGAGACACCTGGACCTGAGCTACAACGACCTGCTGGATTCAGACCTCAAGGATCTGAGTGGTTTTCTGGAGAGTCCAGACTGTAGACTGGAGACCCTGAGGTCAGACTCCATGTTTTACTTCTGTGCTCAGATGAATGTGAAGTGAAAGTTGTGTTGACACTGAGCTGCAGACATGAGGCTGATATTATACTGATCCACACTGAGGGTCGTCATGGTGATGTCTGTTTTCTTCTTCTCTGGTTTTAGTCCAGTCACTGTTTCTCTTCACATTTAACCTCAACTACAGAAGCACATGTAATGTGTCAGACAATAACTGATCTATAATCAATAGCTGCTGGCTCTACGTCTGTCCTGAGCTTCTGTGATGTTTGTAATGAAATATTCAAAGCCAACATGTCACAGTAACAACCTGTGTGTGTGCTGCTTTCAGCACTTTGAAGAAGTTTGAGCAGGTTAAATATATGAAGTCAGTCAGCAGGTTTTTATGTCTCTGAGCTTCATCAGCTACTTCATTGAACATGTGTTTCTACATGTTTATTGTCATGGCAACAGAGTTCAGCCTCACATGTTTGTTGTCTTTGAAAACTTTAGCATCGTAGAATCTCTGAGAAATGTGGCTGCACAACATGAGTTTGTATAGATGGAGCCACGGGTGGAGCTGGCAGGGGTTAAGAGATGGAGTCACTACGTCTGTGTTGAAGCAGTATGAGGTTCTCATTAATATTAATGAGCTTGTGTGACTGTTTTAACCTGCTTTCTGTCCCTCAGCTGTTTCTAAACCTTCCTCAGCTCTGAACAGATGATGAAACACTGAATGATAATCAACAAAGAACTTTGCCCTGTCTTTGTCCTAAACTCACTTTCAACTCTTTCAACTCAATTCTTTATTCAGATTGGAGGGCTGCATTTTGTCAAAGACCAGCTGTTCTTCTCTGGTCTCAGCTCTGAAGTCCAACCCCTCTCACCTGAGACACCTGGACCTGAGTTTGAATAACCTGCAGGATTCAGCAGTGAAGGATCTGAGTGTTTTTCTGGAGAGTCCAGACTGTAGACTGGAGACTCTGAGGTCAGTTCACTGACTGTTACTGTTGTAAATCTTAGATCTTTGATTCACAACTAAACCTGATTGATCTTCACTCAGAATTTGAATCACTGACTTTAATGTCATGAAGGAAGGACATTTGAAATACTTGTTGTCTCATCTTTCCAGTTGATTTTCTCTTAGACTGAGAATGATTCTTCACTTTCAGCTCATTTCAGTCATTCTTCATTTAAAGTCAATGGTCTGACCACTTCAGCTCAACTTTCACCACTCATACTGTGTGTGCGTGCAGTTGGTTGAATGTCTGTAATTTTAGTTTCCTGAGACCAGGACCAAGAAGAACCTTAGTCCTGGATCAGGACTGAACCTTTACACTTTGACCCTGTTCAGTCCTGAATCACAGTGTTGTAGTCTGTGTTTAGTACAACACATCTGATCAGATATTGATTGTATACTGACAGACTGACCTGAGGTCAGCAGCAGTTGATAAATTTGTGCTGACTTGTGGATGATGTGTGTAGGAAAGGCAAGTTTATTTGTATAGCCCATTTTTACAAACAGTTTGTCT
The DNA here is from genome assembly GCA_021432705.1 of Caranx ignobilis. Lineage (NCBI taxonomy): Eukaryota > Metazoa > Chordata > Actinopteri > Carangiformes > Carangidae > Caranx > Caranx ignobilis. The sequence goes on along the minus strand of JAFHLA010000010.1, from coordinate 3,901,236 downwards.
CAAAGGGTTTACACAGTATCATAACAACATCCTCTTCCCTTAGACCTTCACATTGACTGAAGAAAAACTCCCAAGAAAACCCTTAACAGGGAAAAAAAATGTGAGAAACCTCAGGGTGAGCAACAGAGAAGGGATCCCTGACCCAGGACAGGCAGGCATGCAATAGATGTTGTATACAGACAAGGAAACAGTTTACAACATGGAATATGGAATAAATAGGGATTGTTCAGTATTGGAGAAGCTGATGAAGGCAGCTTCTAGTGGGCAGGCAGGGTTATATACAGAAACAGCAGGGAGAGCAGGCCATCTTAATGGGATAAATGGTTTGAAGGCTGGATTATGAGCAGGGAGTGCAGGCCAGTTTAGAGGCAGGGGAAAGGAGGTGATACAGGTGGTGTTTGGAGCAAAGGGATGGAGCTCTGGAGAGATCTGTGGAAACACAGAGTGCGAGACACCAAGGCCAAAAATGTTCAAAAATGATCATTGATCAGATGTATCTTCTTTTATCTTTTATTCAGATTATCAGGCTACATGTTGTCAGAGATCAACTGTTCTTCTCTGGGTTCAGCTCTGAAGTCCAACCCCTCCCACCTGAGACACCTGGACCTGAGCTTCAACGACCTGCAGGATTCAGATGTGAAGGATCTGAGTGGTTTTTTGGAGAGTCCAGACTGTAGACTGGAGACTCTGAGGTCAGACTCCATGTTTTATTTCTGTGCTCAGGTGAATGTGATGTGAAAGTTGTGTTGACACTGACTTGCAGACATTAGGCTGATATTATACTGATCCACACTGAGGGTCGTCATGGTGATGTCTGTTTTCTTCTTCTCTGGTTTTAGTCCAGTCACTGTTTCTCTTCACATTTCACCTCAACTACAGAAGCACATGTAATGTGTCAGACAATAACTGATCTATAATCAATAGCTGCTGGCTCCACCTCTTTCCTGAGCCTCTGTGATGTTTGCAGTGAAATATTCAAAGCCAACATGTCACAGTAACAACCTGTGTGTGTGCTGCTTTCAGCACTTTGAAGAAGTTTGAGCAGGTTAAATATATGAAGTCAGTCAGCAGGTTTTTATGTCTCTGAGCTTCATCAGCTGCTTCATTGAACATGTGTTTCTACACATTCGTTGTCATGGCAACAGAGTTCAGCCTCACATGTTTGTTGTCTTTGAAAACTTAAGCGTCGTAGAATCTCTGAGAAATGTGGCTGCACAACATGAATTTGTATAGATGGAGCCACAGGTGGAGCTGGCAGAGTTGAAGAGGCAGAGTCTGTGTTGAAGCAGTAGCAGCTTCTCATTAATATTGATGAGCTGTTTTCTCTCTATGTGATTAAGTTAACCTGCTTCCTGTTGCTTCAACTGTTGAACTTTCATTTTCTATACCTCCTTCATCTCTGAACATGATGATGAGACACTGAATGCTGTCAACACGAAACTTTGTCCTAAACTCACTTCTTTTATTCTTTATTCAGATTGAGGAGCTGCAGTTTGACGGAGACCAGCTGTTCTTCTCTGGTCTCAGCTCTGAAGTCCAACCCCTCCCACCTAAGACACCTGGACCTGAGTAGAAACAGAGACCTGCAGGATTCAACAGTGAAGGATCTGAGTGGTTTTCTGGCGAGTCCAGACTGTAGACTGGAGACTCTGAGGTCAGTTCACTATCACTGACTATTAAATATCCTGGTGTGACTTAACAAAAGAGCTCACTCATCCTTGTAAAGCAAATTATGATCAGATCCATCTCCAGATTAGTAGAGAAATAGAAAGATGGTTAACCCTGCCATTAGATTGCAACTCAAGAATTGAATTAATTAAAATGAACATTTTCCCTAGAGTACTAAAAAAAATTTCAATCTCTGCCAATCAGGATTCCACAAGAAAAGTTCAAAATCTGGGATAAAATGATCTTCAGACTTGTCTGGAACAGTAAAAGGCCACAGATAAAATATTGTACACTACAACTGGAAAAACATAAGGGAGGTATGGCACTTCCAAACTTGAAAGACTACTATTGTGCAGCACAACTCAGAGCAACAGGTAAGTGGTGTGATAGTGGAAAGCAGAAAGACATTGAGAGGATAGTGGCAGATACTCCATCCCAGTCCCTGATTGGCAATCCTAAATTCATGAAGTCACTACAAGACTCAGTAGACCCAATAGCACAAATTGGATATCCGGTTTGATTTTGTCGATCAATACAAATTAGTAAGAGAAATAAAATCGATAAGTTGGTTTGCATATGATTCATAGGTGTAATTTATAGGGGGATAATCCAAACCAGCCACTACAACCCCCCCAGTATCATATCATAATGATTGATAATGAAGGTTAAGTACTGTAGACTTTCTCACTTTAGCAGCAAAAAAAAAAAAAAAGAGACATTTTTCTGTGCCCCCTCCCGAGCTCTGAGATTTTGCTCACCTCAGACCTGTGTGTCTCTCCGGTCTCTCCCCGTGTATGCATTAGTGAGCCGGATGGTGTTACACTGAGAGCAAGAGTGAAAACAAAAGCTCGAGCAAAAAGCTTTCTCTCTCTCACCTTCTTTATCAAGCCGCCTTTTCTCTGTTTCTTCATAATATGTGCATCTGAATTTGTTGTACAAATCAGTGACATCTGTAACCATTTTGGCCTGCGCCGCTTTCACCATTGAAATGTCTGCCTGTAAATCCTGCAGACTACTGCTCACCTGGGCCATTTCACACATGGCCTTCTCCAAAGTGGACTGTAACTGTCAAGTCATTCACTACCACAGGGCAGAGCGGACCAACTTCTTGGCTCTGTGAGGTGTCCACGGTGGTGTTAGCTAGCTTGTTGCTGCTAGCATTGTTAGCATTACTAGCTGCCCTTTTCACCTATCTTTTTGGATTTAGAGTTGACATTTTCCAGCCTATTGCTGGACATTTAAAGTAGTTGTCTCAGTTGTTGTTTGCTCACACTGATGACTCTTCACTCTCTGCTCATTTCACTCAGTAATCATCAAAAATCAAAAGTCTGATTAATTCACTTCAACCTTTATTCACACACTGTGTATATGTGTGTGTGTAGTTGCAGTGTTCAGTCCAACACGTCTGATCAGATATCGTTTGTACATTGACAGACTGACCTGAGGTCAGTAGAAGCTGATGAATCTGCGCTCACGTGGATGATGTGTATAGAAGACCACATTATGATTATAATTGCCATTTAATACTTTTAACACTCGTTTGAAACTGTTAACACACAACACACCTACAACAATGAATTTATCTTCTTATTGTATTCTTTATTCAGATTGGATACCTGTAGTTTGTCAGAGATCAGCTGTTCTTCTCTGGTCTCAGCTCTGAAGTCCAACCCCTCCCACCTGAGAGAACTGGACCTGAGCTATAATGATCTGCAGGATTCAGCAGTGAAGGATCTTCATGCTCTTGTGGAGAGCCACGACAGTAGACTGGAGATTCTGAGGTCAGTAGAGGAATGGATCAGACCATGCTTTGGTGGTAGGTTTTGTAGATGTCCAGGGGGTGAAGCACCAATGATTTTTCTTACTGCGTTCACTACGCACTGCATGTTTTCTGATCATGATGTGCAGCAGCTGTGATTTCAAGACTGATCGGATGCTGAAATTTCTGGTGAACTTTGTCTAGATCTAATTGATTAAGGGCCATTTTCTACATACACTTTGATCTGATCCTTGAAACTTAACCTGGTCCAGATCAGACCATAGTAAACAAAAAACTAACTCATACAAAACCTGTTTATTTTTCTCTGACTTTGTAACTCCTGTTGTGTTTATTCCTACAGAACCCAGGATTACGGAGACAAAACCTGTGAGTACTGAAACAGTCCTCTTCATCAGTCTGACTGTGAAATGAGTTTGGGCTCATTTCATCTCCAAATGTTTTATGAATGACAAGTTGATTTGAGCTGTTAGAAAACATGAAAACATGCTCAGTTCTTAAGGAACTCTGAGCTGAATTTGCTTGAAGGGAATCTGGCCCCTTCAAACTGATTTACTCGATATAGTTTCTGTGCATTATAATGTGTTGACAGCAGTATGAACCACATGGTCAGGTGGAGATCATCTCTGATTTGCGTATGATGGGAGAGGAACAGCAAATGCTGATTTCTGACATCTGTCTTGTTTCTTCTCCTCCTGATAGGTGTCTCTGGTGTCACACTAGACCCAAACAGAGTAGAGACCAGGCTGAATGTGCCTGAGGACCACTACAAGTTGAAGGTGAGAGAAAAAACATTGTATCCTGTTATTCCAGACAGATTTAAAGGCTCAACACAGGACAAACAAATATTCAGAGAATAACTACTGTGGCTGGGAACATCGATGAGGCAAAAACCATGATGAGGCCTACAGTGTAGAGCCTGCACTAGACAGACGAGTTGTACACTACCAGGATATTATAATAAGAATAGTGATAATATCTATGATCTTCTGCTTATCTGGGGTTGGGTCTCAGTGGCAGCAGGTTTAGCAGAGGGCTCCAGTCTTCCTGATCCATCTGTTGATCTCCAACTACATTCAACCCTCTCTCATGAACAAGACCCCAATATACTTGAACTCCTTCACTTAGGGCACCAACACACCACAACCCAGAGAGAGCAGTCCAGTATTTTCTGGCTGAGAAATATGGTCTCAGATTTGGAAATGCTGATTCACACCCTGCATCTTGAGATCCTGCTCATGAATACCATAAACAGGTTTGAGGATTACACTGCATGTGTTTGGCTTTGTGCTGAGAGTACAGACACAGCTCTCTCTTTAGTTGCACATGGACCGAATGACTTGTAGCAACAAGGGTATTGCCTTGAAGTAATTAAGGAATTCTCATAGAGTTTCCTGGGGAACATGGTCCTATGCCTTCTTCAAGCTCTCAAAACACATATAGGTTGGCTGATCAAACTCCTGTGCCTCCCCAGAGCTCCTGTAAAGGTAAAGAGCTGCTCCAGTGTTCCACATCCAGAAATAAATCCACATTGCTCCTTCTAAATCCAAGGTTCAACAATATTGCAGAGCAATATGCTCCCCCAACAGCTGTATACAACCATGGTTTGCCACTCCACAGGTATTGTACCCAACGTCCACGTGAATAGGGATGTGTCAGCCAAGACAGCCATACAATATCCAGAGCCTTAAGCATCTCAGGGTGTATCTCCTCCACACCAGGTACCCTGCCAATGAGGTGCTTCTTGACTATGTTGGTAATTGGTATATAATTTAACAACCACTGAGGCTGCAGCTCTCTTGACCGGTTGGTATCTATCCATTGCTTCTAGAGACCCCTGATTCAAGGCCCTAAAGGCCTCCTACTTCACTTCTACACCCCTACTGCTGAGATCCACTGGTTGGTTCTCAGGTTCCCGCTTGACAACCTTGAATTCACACCTACCAACAGCTGCTTCTGCAATGGATGCTCTGAGCAGTATTTCACATGAAAACCGTGTAAAATTAACATGAAATAACACTAAAACCCACTCCAGATAAATTATGATAATAAAATGAACATTAAGTTCAGAATAGTTTCCATGAGTAATTCAGAAAAGTACACCCATCTGTTTTCAGGTTGTCTGTACGTTTTTCCATCCACGTCACTCTTGTGGACACAATATTTATAATGCTGCGTTAATGTTCACTTGGCCTCAAGGAAAAACTGATTAGATTTTGGTCACAGTGATCTCAAAACATTTGTCATTTCTCTGCAGACCTGCTGCTTCAAACATTCAGATACAGTCTGTAAATTATTACAATAGCATCAAATCCCTGTATCACACTGTCGGTCCCCTCAGACTCTGTCCAATGTGCCTCAGGTCACTGAAGACTGTGGAACAAATCTGTTGGCTTCACTTAATCTATTTTCAATTAAACTTCCACCTGATGTTGTTTCTCTCTGAATTGCAGCTGTCAACTTTCACACCCGAACTGGCAACTGAATCCACACAACTCTCATACAGGTAAAATGTGTGATAAACTCACTCAACACAGTTTTAGGCAAAGCACCTTCCTCTTCCTCCACAGCTTCTCTTGAGCCACAGCAGATGTGTCTCTGCAGCGTTGGTCTCATGGACGACAGTCTGAAAGGACATCAGGGTCCCTTCAGGTCACTCAGCCTTCTGTGTCCCACAGGTTCAGGTGTCCTGGTCCAGGCCAGTTCCAATGTACCTCAACTGGACTGGTGTTTGTTATGGATCAGGAGGCGGAGCTGTTCTATAAGACTGTCCAATGGGATGAGAACCTCCTCCAATCAGTTGGCAAGATGGCTGCAGGGCCACTCTTCAGTATCCAGTGTCCTGAGGATGCCGTCCGTCAGCTCCACCTCCCACATTGTGAAACAAAGGAAGGTGAGTGAGTGATTGTGTTTGTTGGAGCAATGATGGGGAACTAATGATCTTAGAAATCAGAGCACCATTCTTTTCCAACTTCCTGTGATGAATTTCCTGACCAAATTGAACATTTCAGATGTAAACTGCAATGATCACCGCTGCTGTAACAAGGTCATTGTCTCTGTGTTTTCACAGGTCTGCTCTGTGACGGCCTGCTCTCTGTCGCCCACATCACTGACGATGGAATGAGCTTCATTGAACCACTGGAGATCACAGACACTCATGTGATCATCTCAGTCCCTCATCTCTCAGGCTTTGGCCTGGTCTGGGTTAAGGAGCTTATATGGAGGTTTTGGAACAACATGAAATCAGTTTGCGGCCAAGTTCTGCTGTTCAGACAGCCAAACCTCACGTCACGGATGCAAATCCTCAATATGCTTCTGCTGGAAAAAAATGTCGACCTGGATAAGGTAAGGCTGTAGGAAGTGTTAGAGCTTCACTTTGCTTCACTTTCAGTCCAAACTCATCAGTATGCGTCACTGTGATGAAGTTACTCACCTGATGTGACCCTCATCCACCTCATTTTAATGGACACTCTCAGTAACACCTTGACAGAACTTCTGCACAAACACAAACATTCACATGAGCTCAGTTATTTATTGAATTAGACTTGGTTGGTCAAAGAAAATCAATGTGACCTCACAAAGGACTGCTCGTCCAGCCCAGTAGAATCTTTTCAGGCTCAGGCCTGACTCTAATGAAATGTTCTTGTAGCCCTTGTTTGCGTATTTATGGAACTATTAATAATAATATGTATTTGTAAAGACTGGACTGGCTTCATAATTTACTAACAGTAGGAGACAAGGTAAGAGAAGAGTCATCCCGTTTACACCTGGCATTAACATGCGTTTTCAGTGATCGGATTCCAATCGGATAGTGCTTGACCACTTGAAAGTACAGATGTAAACACACTCAAGATGCATTGAGGACAGATTGTGATCTGATCGGCCAAACCATCCCCGGAGGTGGTCAGGGACGGATTGTGACCACATTGAATACAAGTGTAAATGGTAATGCGTCCTGTATCCGCATATGACTAGGCGGGCGGAAATACACAGGACTGCAATAAAGTTTAGTTGATAATGTATTAAACCTTGAATTAGTGTTAAGAAAATGGAACCCAAGTTAAGTACAAAATATACAATGAACAAGTGTATGAAATAAACTCAACACTCTAACTGACAGCATTTCATTATAAAAACATATTTTTCATACACATGGAAAACAAGTTGTTTATACAGTCATGGTCATTGACACTACAGGCTAACCATCATAGAGATTTACCATGAAGTTATTAGCATTGTAGCTTGTGGGCTGCCAGGCTGCTCACTGCATTAGCATAGGCCAATGCCGTTTACAATTGCGACAATTAAACTGCTCACAATCATTTTAAATGTGTGTGTATATATTTTAAGTGATTTTTATATAAAATGAATAAAACTATTTATTTCAAGTGACTTTTTAAACATGAATCAAAATCCTTCATAGTGTATAGACAACTGTTTGATTATTCTGGGCTACATTCTGACTGATCTTTAGGTGAAGGCGAGGCAGGACGACTGTGTGTTCATCCGGGCTCCTTCCATTTGCACACTCGTCACAAATAAAACTTACACAGCTCACTGTCCACAGGCCGACATCGTCCAGCCTGAGGTGAGTGTTTTATACTAAAGCATGATTCTTTTAACTGTTGTCACTTACCTGGAGACACTGACACAGGTGCTGCTGGTTTTCAGGGACATATCTTTGACCTGGACTTTGGACCAAATTACCCCCCCACATTTCAGATCATCCTGCTCTCAAGCACAGAGATCGCCAATGTAGAGGTCCGAGACGAAACGGAGACAGCTGTGTGGAAGTGTGGAGTTCCCCTGCCAGGTAAAGTCTTCATCTACCTGACGTAGACCTGACTGATGAGTGGTGTCTCTGTTCTTATTGGGCTTCAGATCATCTTCTGTCTGCTTTTATTCTGGGGTCCATTCTAACCAGTGAGAGTCAAACTAGTGGGAAACAGTAAAGAGTCGGAGCAAGGAGCTTCATGAAGGAGCTGAAAGGACCTTGAATGAAATAGGAGGATTATAAGTCTTTGAGCTCAGTCCTCCATCAGGTCCTGAGTCTAAATCTTTTTACATAGCCCTGAACCGAGACAAACAAATGGGATGAGACAGATTTTTCTTCATGGACCATTCCATCCTTACTGTGTATGCAAGTCTCATCTCACTTCTCAGATCAGCAACACTGATCACTTGTTATTGAATTTACTTATCCAGCACAGATGTGGTGATTAAACACAAGTATGTCTCTAGTTCATCTTCCAGGTCCTGGTCCTGGTCCGACTCCAAGTGTCTCAGCTCCAACTCCAAGTGTCTCAGCACCAAGTCCCAGTGTCTCAGCACTGAGTCCAAGTGTCTCAGCTCCGACTCCAAGTGTCTCAGCACCGACTCCAAGTGTCTCAGCACCGACTCCAAGTGTCTCAGCAGTAGAGAAGCTGAGGTCTGTTCGGACTGACTTCATCTGTAGGGTGTCTAAAGCGAGTCTTTCTCAGCTGCTGAACAAACTCCTGGACTGTCAGGTGGTAACTGGTGCTGAAATAGATGATTTTTTGGCGATAGCAAACAGGGCACAGAAAGCTGAAGAGGTGATTGACACTGTGCGAAGAAAAGGAGAAACAGCTTGTTCACATATGATCCGACTCCTGTGTGACGTGGATCCCTGCCTGTCAAAACATCTGAACCTGAAGCTAAGCTAAGAGTTCGTATTATCAATAACATGTGAATCATGTGATACTGACTTTATAATACAGAAGCTCAGCTTATTTTCAACCGCACTAACGGGCGGACGTCTGCACAACAAGTCAAGAAGCTTTGAACTGAAGTGCTCCGGCCTGGTCCGTAACTCGGTGTCTCCAGAAACACTCCTGTTGTGTTGGGAGGTTTTTGCAGCAAATGTTATTAAATTGATGAAGTTGTTTTCTGAATTTGTAGCATGTTTGTGTGTTTGACTGTTTTCTTTCTGCAGCTGCACTAAATTGAGACCTCAGGGCCACCGTAGTTAGCTTCTAATATAAGGGGAGAATTCAATTTCCAAATTAGCACACAACACGCCAGTCAAAGCAGCCACACATCGAAGTGACCGCCAAACCCAGAAGTTAAGCTTTTTACTGATCTTGGTCTTCAGATGAGGTTTGCTTAATGTGAAGTCAACTGAACGAAATCCCTAGGAGGAAATCATCAAGTCAAAATGACTGATGTTTCTTTAAGTGTAGAACATGGGTCCTTGAGGCTTTTTTGTGCATCTTGATGTGTTCTGTGAGCCTAGTAGTTTTCATGCAAGTAGATGAAACGCACATCAGGGGCTTGATTCCTGTAAACGTTGAGGTGGAACTATCAAACCTTTTTGCCCCGCCCAAATGCAACAACTTTAAAATACGTACATTTCCACCAGGACTGACGTGTTGGCAAGTTTTCATCAGTTTTCAAACATGGGAAAGCCCCTAAAAAATATGATTCACTTGGACTAAAACTTATAAACATTCAAAATAATAGGGTCCTCACCCTCTCAAGTGCACTATTGAACAAATCACACATCATTTAATAACGCTGCGTCTGTACCAATGCCATTTTTTAACAAAGGAAGGAATCTTTGACTCATTATATTGATAATCTGTGATTAGTTTCTCAACTGTAAATATTTGTAAATACTTGGTGTAATTTGTAAAGAAGGTATATGCACTGTGTATATAAGCTGAGAAGTGGTTCAACTGTTGAAGAGAGCTGTCTTACATTTGACAGGTGTCTTTCTGGGACAGGCTTTCAATTAATTTCACACAAATTAAAATACAAAATATCACATACCAGCAAACCTAAGACAAGCATTTCAATTGTTTATTGGCAGTTGAATTGATTATTTTGATCAGCGGTCCCAAGCACTAGACTTCATTGAAGGTACGGAGTCTTCACAAAGGACCAGTTAGTTTCTTTACACTGAACTGAACGACTGACTGACAGAGGGAATCAGTGCTGTCCCACTATTGTATGTACGAATTAAGTAGTTTAGTAACTGCTGAATCTAGTGGGCTTTGACTTGCACAGAATCTTTCCCCCCTAGTATTCCTGTTTGTTTAACTAAAAGCAAGGGAAGTTCTCATTTCTCTTTAAGAGAGTGAGGTCCTAAAGCCACACCCTGAGGGTCATGTGATTTTCAGTCATGGCAGAGGAGAGGAGGAGAGGAGGAGAGGAGGAGCAGCTCTGCTCAGACAATCATTGACCACATGGAGGGACAACGGAAGATGAAGTTTTTATTCAGATCAGATTGTTTTACAGTCAACAGAGCAGGAGAACGAGGTGAGTACTGCTCATATGATTCTGTTGTCTCTGTGTAGAGCTGTGCACAGTCTGTGTTACTGGTTTCACTTTTAGACTGACTGAGGAACAGAAGATGAGTGACTGGGTGGAGAAAAGGGGGAACAAAGAAAAGACTCCAGGATCTACAAAGAGTCATCCGTCTAAAGATGATCTGTCCTTCAGTAATGAGCCTGCAGCTACGAGGTAAGAGACCTGCAACAAACTTCCAGCTTTTTGTGTCTGTACTGATGAAAACAGGAAATGAGAGGGAGATGTAGGATATCATGCATGTCGCAGTTTAAGGTTGCTACTTGATCTCAAATCCACCACGTCTCCTCACAATGAACCATTTATTAGTTTGAGACCTCTGAAGGTTCATCAGAGACAGAGTAGACAGACAGGAAGGCAGCCCGTCTTACAGGAGCCACGTGTACATACACTGTGACTCCATATATCCAAGAAAGAAAAACACAAACACTAGAGCACCAGGCTGTTCCTCATTCACAGAGAACAGGAATCAGGGCTGAGCAATGAAACTAGAATCTCCGCCTCCTTCACCCAAACAAGTTCCAGATTACATCCTGTGTCCACAAGGACTTTGACCTTAAATGGATAGTTCCGTTTTTTTGCACTGGGTTTGTATGAAGAACAAATGGCTCCTTGGTATAATATCTGCAGTAGGCAGCTCTGTCTCTCTCCCAGTGAGTCATACCAGTGAATATTGCTGGAACTAACCAACTCACTCCTTGATGCAAAAGGCTCTGTGACATGAGGTGGAATGATACAGCGCGTCATGGAGCCTGCTGGCACTGAGGAATACTGAGTGAGTTGGCTAGTTCCAGATAAACTGCTTTGTTCCAACCAGTCGAAAATATGTGACTAGTTTAAACATACATGTGTCCATGTCTTCACAGAAAGATGGAGAACAGTGATGAGCAGCTGTCCTACTGTGGTTTCTGTCAGGACGTCCTGCAGGATCCAGTCTCCACCAGCTGTGGACACTGGTTTTGCAGACAGTGCTTCACCTCATACTGGGACCAGGATGGTACTTCAGGAGACCCCTCCTGTCCCCAGTGTGGAAAAAGACGGAGAACCAGTGGTGGACTGCAGACAGCCAATCAGAGCACCACTGTGACAGGCTCAACAGGTAAGTCCTTGTAGCTTACTGTAGCTTGCTCTACTTGCCCTATAACAACACATAGTTGTCCTGATATGAAAAATGCCACACAAACAATTAAAATGTTTAATGTCATTATTGAACACATGCAATAAAAAGTCACAGTGCTGGTAGAAAAAGGAAGTGAACCCTTTTCTCTCTTACAAAATGTTAAAGCATAGATGAGAACTGCTGAGGGAGCACAATTATAAGAGCTGTAAATAAAAATAGCTCTGTCGTTAAAAATAACTCATGACACCACAAACAGTAAAAAACTTTTCTTTGCTGTCTTTTGGTAGTTGATAAAAATCATCTGATCAGGTTGTCAGACTCTATGTCCTCAGTCTGATTCTGTCTCTTCTCTCTCAGCAGATGGTGGTCTGACTCTGCAGGAGGTTTTAGATCAACATAAGATCAGTCTGAGGAGCAGATGTGAACGAGTGACTGAAGGAACTGAGGGAACAGGAAGTGGAACAGGAAGTGGAACCCTCCTCAACAGGGTCTACACTGAGCTCTACATCACAGAGGGACAGAGTGAAGAGGTTAATACCCAACATGAGGTTAGACAGTTGGAGACAACGTCCAAAAAGGAGATCCTCCATGAGACTCCAATCAAGTGCAAGGACATCTTTGAAGACTTCCCTGTCCAACAGAGAGAGGACTTCTCTACAGTCTCAGCTTTCCATCAGAGAGACAATGTCTCTCTCTCTACAGTCTCACCTGTCCAACAGAGACCCATCAGAGTGGTTCTGACGAACGGCGTCGCTGGTGTTGGAAAAACCTTCTCGGTGCAGAAGTTCACTCTGGACTGGGCAGAGGGCTTGGAGAACCAAGATGTCAGTCTGCTGGTTCTGCTTTCGTTCAGGGAGCTGAATCTGATCAGAGATCAGCAGTTGAGTCTTCTCAGGCTGCTCCATGTTTTCCATCCAACATTACAGAAGGTCACAGCAGAGCAGCTGGCTGTCTGTAAACTTCTCTTCATCTTTGACGGCCTGGATGAAAGCCGAATGCCACTGGACTTCAACAACAGGGAGGTTGTGTCTGATGTCACACAGACGTCATCAGTCAACGTGCTGCTGACAAACCTCATCCAGGGGAATCTGCTTCCCTCAGCTCTGGTCTGGATCACCTCCAGACCTGCAGCAGCCAATCAGATCCCTCCCTCATGTGTTGACAGGGTAACAGAGGTCCGAGGCTTCACTGACGCTCAGATGGAGGACTACTTCAGGAGGAGGTCCAGTGATGAAGATGTGTCCAGAAGAATAATCTCACACATCAAGACGTCCAGGACCCTCCACATCATGTGTCAAGTCCCAGTCTTCTGCTGGATCACTGCTACAGTTCTGGAGCACATGGTGACCACAGACCAGAGAGGAGAGCTGCCCAAGACCATGACTGACCTGTTCTCACACTTCCTGCTGGTCCAGACAAAGAGGAAGAAGAACAAGTACAGTGAAGGACATGAGATGAGTCCACAGGAGCTGACAGAGGCCGACAGGGAAGTTCTTCTGAAGCTGGGGAGGCTGGCGTTTGAACAGCTGGCGGAAGGAAACATCATGTTCTACCAAGAAGACCTGGAGCAGTGTGGTCTGGATGTCACAGAGGCCTTGGTGAAGTCAGGACTCTGTACTGAGATCTTCAAAAGAGAGAGTGTGATCTTCCAGAAAACAGTCTACTGCTTTGTTCATCTGAGTGTTCAGGAGTTTCTGGCTGCAGTCTACATGTTCCACTGTTACACCAACAGGAAAACAGAAGTTCTGGAGGACTTCCTAAGAACACAAGATATTGATTTAACCCTGGATGACTTCCTGCAGAGAGCCATGGAGAAATCCCTTAAGAGTAAAAATGGTCACCTGGACCTCTTTGTTCGCTTCCTTCATGGCCTCTCTCTGAAGTCCAACCAGAGGCTGTTAGGAGGTCTGCTGCGTCTGAGAAAGAACAGTCCAGGAACCATCCAGAAAGTGATCAACAACCTGAAGAAGATGGACAGTGAGAAAATCTCTCCTGACCGAAGCATCAACATCTTCCACTGTCTGACAGAGATGAAGGACCAGTCAGTTCATCAGGAGATCCAACAGTTCCTTAAGTCAGAGAACAGATCAGAGAAGAGGCTCTCTGAGATCCAGTGCTCAGCTCTGGCCTACATGCTGCAGATGTCAGAGCAGGTTCTGGACCAGTTGGACCTGGATAAGTACAACACATCACTGGAGGGACGACGGAGACTGATCCCAGCTGTGAGGAACTGCAGAAAGGCTCGGTGAGTCCAGACACGATCATTATGATTATTACAGAAGGTGTCATAAAAGCTGTGAGTTCCAGCGCATGGATTCTTCAGTTGGTTGTGTTGCTGTTTAATCAGCAAGTCAGTCAAGTCAGTCAGAGAAGATAAGACGAAACTCAGATGTTCATCACATCTGATCTCATCTAGTCTCAGTTGCATCAACTCTGCATTTACTACAGTTTTAATCCGATTTAATTCTGACTGATTTTCTCTCTTCACAGACTTGCTGGGTGTGGACTCTCAAAGACTCACTGTGAAGTCGTGGCCTCAGCTCTGAAGTCCAACTCCTCCCATCTGACAGAACTGGATCTGAGCAACAACCACCTGGAAGATTCAGCAGTGAAGGTTCTGTGTGCTGGACTGGAGAGTCCAAACTGTAGACTGGAGACTCTGAGGTCAGTTCCCTGACTGGATCTGGTTTACTTCTGCTCGTATTCAGTTCAAATGTGTGGAGGTTCAGTTTGTCATTGGTGTCAATATTTATGAGACTAAAGCAGTGACTGATTGTGACCCTGTGTTACTTCAGCTGGTAGAAGGTGTAGGGTCAGAGGTTGCTCTTAGGGTCAGTGGCTGTGGATGAGGACAGTGTGATGATGGTTGAGCGTGAGCGTGATTTCAGCTCATGGTCAAATTGACATTTAAGGAGTTTAGTTCCTGCCCACACTGTGAAGCAGCCTCTGATCATTATCAATGACGTTATATTCTTTTATTCTTCATTCAGATTGGAGCGATGCAGGTTGTCAAAGGTCAGCTGTTCTTCTCTGGTCTCAGCTCTGAAGTCCAACCCCTCCCACCTGAGACACCTGGACCTGAGTGGAAATGACCTACAGGATTCAGGAGTGAAGGATCTGAGTGGTTTCTTGGAGAGTCCAGACTGTAGACTGGAGACTCTGAGGTCAGACTCCATGTTTTATTTCTGTGCTGAAATGCAGCAACGGGGTGATCACTGACCCTCATCAATAGCTGGTGGCTTCACCTCTTTCCTGAGGCTCTGTGATGTTTGTCAGATGTTTGTCGAAGCCAACATGTCATAATGAATTGTGTGTGTGTGCTGGTTTCAGCACTTTGAAGAACTTTGAGCAGGTTAAATAAGTTAAGTTATTAAGCAGGTTTTTCTGTCTCTGAGCTTCATCAGCAAATCTCTAATAAATGTGACTGCACAACCTTCTTCAGCTCTGAACAGATGCTGAGACATTGAACACTGAAGTCCGTCTTCAACTCACTTCTTTTATTCTTTATTCAGATTGATGAGCTGCAGTTTGTCAAAGATCAGCTGTTCTTCTCTGGGCTCAGCTCTGAAGTCCAACACCTCCCACCTGCGACACCTGGACCTGGGCTTCAACAACCTGGAGGATTCAGGAGTGAAGGATCTGAGTGGTTTTCTGAAGAGTCCAGACTGTAGACTGGAGACTCTGAGGTCAGTTCACTGACTGTTACTGTTGTAGATCTTAGATCTTTGATCCACAGCTGAACCTGAAAACCAGAAAACAGTGAGCCTAATGTCAAAGAGCAGGGTTCTCATTCATAAAACTGTGCATAGGATCCTTACTGAAGGTGTACTGGCACCCAAAACCCCAAAGTGTACCTGAATCAGCCCCATATCCCTCTGCGTACATGCCCTTTTGTAACTATAAATGGTCAGTGCAAACCACCTCATGATGCAGTCCGCACATAAATGATTAATTCTCCTCATTGATTAGACAGTGATTAGACAGTGATCATTGATTGCATACATCTGATCAGTTATCGATGAAAGTATCTTCTTTTATTCTTTAATTAGGTTGAAGTGGTGCAGTTTGTCAGAGACCAGCTGTTCTTCTCTGGTCTTGGCTCTGAAGTCCAACCCCTCCCACCTGAGACAACTGGACCTGAGTGGAAACGACCTACAGGATTCAGGAGTGAAGGATCTGAGTGGTTTTCTGGAGAGTCCAGACTGTAGACTGGAGACTCTGAGGTCAGACTCCATGTTTTACTTCAGTGCTGAGATGACTGTGATGTGAAGGTTGTGTCGACACCAACCTGCAGGCCATGAGGCTGATATTATACTGATCCACACTGAGGGTTGTCATGGTGACAAGTTTAGCCTCATGTTTGTTGTCTTTGAAAACTTGAGCTGACACTGAACGCTGTCACCAAGGAACTCTCTCCTCAACTCACTTCTTTTATTCTTTTTTCAGATTGGAGCGCTGCAGTTTGTCAGAGATCAGCTGTTCTTCTCTGGTCTCAGCTCTGAAGTCCAACCCCTCCCACCTGAGACACCTGGACCTGAGCTACAACGACCTGCAGGATTCAGGAGTGAAGGATCTAAGTGGTTTTCTGGAGAGTCCAGACTGTAAACTGGAGACTCTGAGGTCAGTAGAGGGATGGATCAGTCCAAGCTGCTTTCATCAGTGTTGTCATTTGCAATGTAGATTATTTTGATAGGTGTTGTAGATCTCCAGGAGTGATGCACTGCATGTTTTTTTTGTGTTTATTCCTATAGGATCTGTGAGTACGAGGTGATAAAAGCTTCCAGAGACCAAACCTGTGAGTAGTGAAACACTGTCTCCTCTTCATCGGTCCGACTGTGAAAACAGTTTGGGCTCATTTGATTTCCAGTTTTTCTATGAGTAACATGTGGCCTGGGCTGCTGGAAAACATCTGCTCAGTTCTTACAGTACAGAAGTCCAAGCTGAATTTGCTTGGAGGGGATCTGGACCCTTCAACATGATTCACTCCATACAGTTTATGTGCATATTAATGTATCGACTGACAGCACATGAGCCATATGGTCGAGTGAAGATCATCTCTGACTTATATGATGAAGAGAGGAGCAACAAATGCTAATTTCTGACATGTGTCCTGTTTCTTTTCCTCCCAACAGGTGTCTCTGGTGTCAAACTGGACCCAAACAGAGAAGAGACAAAGCTGGAAGTGTCTGAGGACGACCCAACACTGATGGTCTCTGAGGACGACTCAAAGCTGAAGGTAAGAGGAATGACATTGTATCCTGATATCTGTTGGGGAGCGTCGGGGCTCAGTGGCAGCAGGTTAAGCAGAGGCTTCTGGGTGTCCCGATCCGTCTGTTGATCTCCCACTACATCCAACCCTCACTCATGAACAAGACCCCAAGAAACTTGAACTCCTTCACTTGGGGCAGCAACACACCCCAATCCAGAGAGAGCAGGTATATGTTTCCCAAAACAGACACACTCTTCTACCTGTCGATGAATACCATAAAAGGGTTTGAGGACAATGGAAAACCTTAGTGTCCAACTTGCACTGCAAATGTGTTTGGCTTTGTGCTGAACGTACAGACGCAGCTCTCTCTTTGGTTGTACATGGACTGAATGGCTTGTAGCAACAAGGTATGGTCATGGTGATCTCATAAAACATTTGTCATTTCTCTGCAGAACCTGCTGCTTTAACTCAGATACAGTCTGTAAATTATCACAATAGCATCAAATCCCTGTGTCACACTGTCGGTCCCCTCAGACTCTGTCCCCTGTAACTCAGGTCACTGAAGACTGTGGAACAAATCTGTTGGCTTCATTTAATGTATTGTTTGTAATAAACCAGCTGATGTCGTTTCTCTCTGAATTGCAGCTGTCAAGTTTCAAACCTGAACTGGAAACTGAATCTACACAACTCTCATACAGGTAAGACATGTGATATACTCACTCAACACAGTTTCTTCCACAGCTTCTCTTGAGCCACAGCAGATGTGTCTCTGCAGCGTTGATCTCATGGTCTTCTGTCTGAAGGGACATCAGCTGGATCACAGCTGGATCAGCAGTCAGTCAGCTGAGTCAGTAAAAGCACAATGTTTTAGCCAAAGCTGAACCTGTATCATCTCGTGGTCTGAGGTGGTCACTCAGCCTTCTGTGTCCCACAGGTTCAGGTGTCCTGGTCCAGGCCAGTTCCAATGTACCTCAACTGGACTGGTGTTTGTTATGGATCAGGAGGCAGAGCTGTTCTATAAGACTGTCCAATGGGATGAGAGCCTCCTCCAATCAGTTGGCAAGATGGCTGCAGGGCCACTGTTCAGTATCCAGTGTCAGGAGGATGCCGTCCGTCAGCTCCACCTACCACATTGTGAAACAGAGGAAGGTGAGTGAGTGATTGTGTTTGTTGGAGCAATGATGGGGAACTAATGATATAACTGAAGACAGGTTGTGGAGTCCTGAAAATCAGAGCACCATCCCTCTCCAGCTTCCTGTGATGAATTTCCTGACCATGATCTCAGTGTACATCCTTTCAGATGTAGATCACCGCTGCTGTAAAAAGGTCCTGGTCACTGTGTTTTCACAGGTCTGCACTGTGACGGCCTGCTGTCTGTCGCCCACATCACTGATGATGGAATGAGCTTCATTGAACCACTGGAGATCACAGACACTCATGTGATCATCTCAGTCCCTCATCTCTCTTTCTTTGGCCTGGTCTGGGTTAAGGAGCTGATACGGAGGTTTTGGAACAACATGAAATCAGTTTGTGGCCAAGTTCTGCTGTTCAGACAACCAAACCTCACGCCACGGATGCAAAGCCTCAATGTGCTTCTGCTGGAAAAAAATGTCGACCTGGATAAAGTAAGACTTCACTTTGCTTCACTTTCAGTCCAAACTGAATGAATGAAACCCAAGGTAAATACAAAATATGCAATGAATCATACAAAAGATGAACTAGTTATAGGATCAAGTGTATGAAATAAACTCAATGCTCTAGAACTCACATTTCAATAATCATAATTTTCATACACAGAGAAAATGAGTTGTTAACACAGTTATGTTGTAAGTATACTTCACATGCAGATCAAATACACTGAGGAAATCTAAACTCACTGGTGCACCTTACTGTTGAAGTGAACTGCAATAAGTCTGTGCACCTTCAAACTACAACTTTACTCTCATGAACTCACAAATACTTTCATTACAGTAGAAATTTAACTGTGGCACATGTTAACCAACAGGCAGCTGCAGCAGTTTACACAATGTAGTACCGCATGTAGGCTTAATCAGAAAATGTCTGCTAAGGTCACTTATGAAGTAATTAGCATTGCAGCTAGCTGGCCGCTAACAGTATTAGCATAGGCCAATGCACTTTTAAAATTGCGAAAATTAGCATCGCAGCTAACCGACATAACCATGAGCTGACTCCTTATTAAAACTTAGTGGACTTACCAAGCAATAATTTGCTCGTTAGCATGAAGAAGACATGTTGAACCTCAGACCTGTCACTGCAACGGACGGCGCGTTCTTGTCAGGTGCTCAGCTACGTCAGCTCAACGCATCTCACGACAGAAGCGTTTCCACTGGGTACCGTGCACCTCAACTTGACTTTGACCACACTGTCAACAGAACACTCCTTTTTTCTTTTAAACTACTTAAATTATATTGATTTTTGCCATTTTTAAATGTTTGAAAAGTGATTTTGAATAAAATATGAAACTATTTCAAGTGACTTTTTAAACATGAGTTAAAATTTTGAAATTGATGAGTTGTTATATATTCTGACTGATCTTCAGGTGAAGGCGAGGCAGGACGACTGTGTGTTCATCCGGGCTCCTTCCAGTTGCACACTCGTCACAAATAAAACTTACACAGTTCACTGTCCACAGGCTGACATCGTCCAGCCTGAGGTGAGTGTTTTATACTAAAGCGTGATTGATCAAGCTGCTGTCACTTACCTGGAGACACTGACACAGGTGCTGCTGGTTTTCAGGAAGATAACTTTGACCTGGACTATGGACCAAATTACGCCCCCACATTTCAGATCATCCTGCTCTCAAGCACAGAGATCGCCAATGTGGAGGTCCGGGATGAAACGGAGACAGCTGTGTGGAAGTGTCGAGTTCATCTGCCAGGTAAAGTCTTCATCTACCTGACGTAGACCTGACTGATGAGTGGTGTCTCTCTTCTTATTGGGCTTCAGATCATCTTCTGTCTGCTTTTATTCTGGGGAAACAGTAAAGAGTAGGAGCAAGGAGCTTCATGAAGGAGCTGAAAGGACCTTCAATGAACTATGAGGATTATAAATCTTTGAGCTCAGTCCTCCATCAGGTCCCTCCTCTGACCGTCCCTTCTTCTTCAGGTGTTTCTCAGACACTTTCTCGACTTCATGTTCATGTTCCTGTTCATTGTCCCATTGAGACAAACAAACCAGATGAGTTTTCTTCATGGACCATTCCATCCTTACTGTGTATACAAGTCTCACTTCTCAGATCAGCAACACTGATCACTTGTTATTGAATTTACTTATCCAGCACAGATGTGCTGATTAAACACAAGTATGTTTCTAGTTCATCTTCCAGGTCCTGGTCCCGGTCCAACTCCCAGTGTCTCAGCTCCAAATCCAAGTGTCTCAGCACCGAGTCCAAGTGTCTCAGCTCCGACTCCAAGTGTCTCAGCACCGAGTCCAAGTGTCTCAGCTCCAACTCCAAGTGTCTCACAACCGAGTCCAAGTGTCTCAGCTTCAAGTCCAAGTGTCTCAGCTTCAAGTCCATGTGTCTCAGCAGCAGAGAGGCTGAGGTATGCTCGGGCACAGTTCATTGAGAGCGTGTCTGAACCAGTTTTGCGACAGCTGCTGGACAAACTCCTGGACTGTCAGGTGGTAACTGACGGTGAAAGGGAGTCTTTTGTTGTGATAGCAAACAGGGCACAGAAAGCTGAAGAAGTGATCGACACTGTGCGAAAAAAAGGAGAAACAGCTTGTGCAAAACTAATCAGAGCTCTGTGTGAGGTGGATCCCTGCCTATCAACACACCTGAACCTGGGGTAGAAACAGTGTCTCAGGGATTTTGTATCTGACCCCAATGTTCTTTTTCTATTCTATTTAAGAACTGACCCAGCTAAAGACTAATGCTTAGCTAAGAGAGTACATATCACTAATATGTAATATACCAGTCAAACCCCACTAACAGGAAGCCGTCTGGTCCGTCACTTTGTTGTGTCAGCGGAAAGTGGGGGCACAATAAACAGTGCTTGCTGTAATTTCTTAAAATTGGCATTGAACAGCAGCTGTGAGTGCTGTATGGTGAGATTAAGCAGGCTGTCCGTGTTTGTCCGAGAGGGCAGCCTGGGACACTGAAGCCTGAACCTGCGTTGTTGTTATGCACTTTGGAAGAGAATACAGGTGTGGTCTGAGATAAAGGGAAAAAGAGAGGGTGAATCTGCAGGTCCGGAGCGCCCAGGAAGTGAAGTCTAACAAGTGAAATAAGTTAGTTAAGTGGAATAATTAGAAGAAGTGGAGTGTGTGAAACAAAAAGTTGTGAGAAATGTACTGTAGGACCTTAGAAGTCCGACACTGCAATGTTATGCACTCAGAGAAGTGGGTGGGGGCCATAGACCCGCCTGCCATTTTTCAGGAGACTTTCTGTAGGCCACCGGGTTCACACCTGACTTAATCCTGACTGACTGACAGAAGAACAAACTGACTCGTGTGTGTGTGTGTGTGTGTGTGTGTGTGTGTGTGTGAGCTTTGAATTTGAAACTGTCTGATATAATCGTCATGTATTTGCAGCATATTGCGCCGCCTAGTACTGTATTGTTCTTTCAACCATACCTGCACAGCCATGATATGTTTTGATGTTTGCTCTGACTTGAAGGCACTACACATGCTGCATAGTGTGCACACATAATGACTTTGCACTGTTCCTCTTAATGCACATGTTTTCCAGCTACATATGCCCTGCCATGACAGTTTGATGGTTTGATAACTCGCCAGATGCATTTTTAAGCTGAAATGGTTATCACTGACTTTGTAACCGTCCATTTTTTTTTTTTTATCTTCCAATTTGTAATTGGTACAGGTTTGTAGTTGTGGATCAGTATTATGTAACTATGTCACTCTTTGAAGGTTGAGCGTTGTCTCAGCAAAGAAGGAAGTGAAGCTGAGCAGCACTGAGGAGGTGTCCCCCTCCCAACCTGAGTTCTGTGAGACTTTAAAACTAACTTTGAGCTGCACTGCATGAGAAAGGGGGCAGAGAAAAAACTGCCACGTCAGTTTCTATTGTGGGTATAAAATATCCACAATATATTAAAGATGTACAGAAAATTTCAGAAATATGGGTAACAAAGAGTTAAACAACATTTGCTGCCTCCCGAGGATGCAGCCGCTGAACTGAGACACAGCTCTAGAGTAATAACTTCTAGTGCCAACTTAAAAAAAACATAAAACATTGCCTCCCGATATTCATAACCAAAATGAGTATTTGATCATGAGGGTGGGCTGGATGAGACTGGATAAAATGCCAGATGAGATATATATACATTTGTGCTCAAATGCAAACAACACAGATGTGAAGAATCTATACTTGCATTAATTACAGTTATTGAAAACATAGACTGGATCAGCTTCACTTACTACAACCAGCGAGGGAGGGGGCTCAGGGGGCGATGGCTGGTCAGGGGACTGGTTAGACCAAATTTTAAGAAAATGGAAATCGGTGTCTGAAATCAGGATCTGTGTCACATAAGTGTTACTCAAGGTATCATCCATCTGTTACTCACCTGTGTTGGGCATCAGGTGATGAACTGCATACTTGTTTTACTGACTTTAACTGGAGTATATCATACACATTGAAAGGTTATCAATGCTTGTTATACATCCTTAACATAAGATTGTAGGAGCTTCATGTTGTTGACGCTTGCTCATTTCATGCTTTAAACTGTTTTTATTTTTTATTTTTTTTCAATGACTGAAACAAACAGACAAAGTATGAAGGGATGACAGTAACAGCAGTAAGGCAGGTTTTTCACCTCTATACAAAATGAGCTGGTGATCTGGGAGTGAAGCTGTTTAAGAAGGGTTTAACTGCTGATGAAGTGTCTAAAAGCAGCACAAGTCAGATTGCCTGTCACATTTTCACATAGAAAGCAGGCCAGCCAGAACAACTAGATGAGCTTGAGCTAAACACATGTGAAGGACAAGGACTCCTGAGAACTGAGCCGTGACTTGTTTAACCACTAAGAGCCTGAACCTCCATGTCGAGTTGGGTTCTTTGGATGTTCCCAGGTTGTTGTTGTTTTACTGTGTTTCTCAATAAACCCTGACTGCTGCTGAGCACTGTGTCGTTCCTGTCATCTCTGAGTCTGAGTATTGGTCAGCAAAAAAAAAACTCCAACAGGGTTACTATGAATTCATTCATCTTCTACACCACTTATCCTCACTAGGGTCACGGGGGTCACCGCTGGAGCCTATCTCAGCTGACTTGCGAGGTGAGAGGCAGTACACCCTGGACAGGTCGCCAGTCTTTCACAGGGCTAACATATACAGACAAACGACCATTCACACTCATTCACACCTTTTACATAGAAGAGGACCTATTACGCTCATTTCAGGGGCTTTTAATATGACATTGGACCCCAGCGGGGCACTATTGAAAGTTTCAATTGATTAAAAAAACTCCATACTTACTGCATGCAAGCTGTCTATGTACTCCTCCGTTCAGCCTGTAATCAGGCTGAACATCTTATCATTTATATCAATATTCCTTGTTGTCTTATTCAAACCGAGAGTGATTCCCATGTCTCTTTAAGAGTGAGGTGCATCCTATAGCCACACCCTGTGAGAGTCATGTGATTTACGGTCAAGGCAGAGGAGAGGAGGCGCAGCTCTGCTCAGGTAATCATTAAACATATGGAGGGAGAGTTGGAGCAGAAGTCTTTATTCAGATCAGACAGTTTTACAGTCAACAGAGCAGGAGAACAAGGTGAGTACTGTCCAAATGATTCTGCTGTCTCTGTGTGGAGCTGTGAAGATGAGGATCTGTTGATTGTATGGTGTAGTGTAGAGTTGAACAGGGTATTGTGTGTGTGTGTCTGTTACTTCCTGTTCAGTCAGACCAGGGGCCTGTACTGCAAAGGAGGCTCAACAGAGCCAGACTTTCTGTTTATGATGCAGCTCAACAAAACCTAAAGCCCACATTCAGAGATGATTATTGAGTCCAGTTCTCTGCTCTGCTTTGCGCTCTGTGCGCCGCAGTGCGCGTTCACATAAAAGGGGGCGTTCGGCGTCATATTGTTCTACTTCCGCGGATAAATGGAGCGATCCCCACAGTACAGCCCCTTGGGTTTACTTCCTGTGTGTTTGTGCAATGTTACTGGACTGGTTTCACTTTCAGACTGACTGAAGTACAGAAGATGAGTGATTGTGCGGAGGAAGAGGGGAACACAGAGAAGACCCCAGGATCTACAAAGAGGCATCCATCTGAAGATGATCTGTCCTACAGTCATGAGCGTACGAGGTAAGAGACCTGCAACAAACTTCCAGCTTTTTGTGTCTGTACTGAGGGCTGACAGTCCGGAGAAAACAGGAAATGAGAGCAGAGAGCGATGATAACTTGCACGTTGCAGTTTATGGTTGTACTTTGATCTCCAGTTCACACATACAGTACTATACTGATCTGAACACTACATAGATACACATATAGATACACTGTGACTCTATAGATTTGAGAAAGGAAAACACCAACACTAGAGCTACAGGTTGTTCCTCGTTCATGGAGAACAGGAACTAGGGCTCAGTGGTATTTAAAACTAGAATCTCCAGCTCCACTCAAACTAGTTCCAGGTTACATAGTGTTTGTCCACAGTCAGTTTGGTCTTAATTGTTGTGTGAAGTCTTGAGTTATGTCTAAAAAGTTTCAAGGAGATACTGACCTTTGACCTTTAGTCACCAATATCTAATCAGTTTATCCTAATTTAATCTGCAAAATCACTGGAACATCTTAAGGAAATTTCTTCAGATTTGACGCAAAAGTTCACCTGGAGTCGAGAGCAAACTGTTTTGATTTTGGCCAGTAGAGATCAAAGGTCAAGGTCACTGTGTCGTCATGAAAACACTTCTTAGCCAAAAGTCAAGACAAAGTAATTATGAGAATATGTCTCACAAACTGTGAATATTTTCTGTGACTCTGGATGAACAGGGATCAGATTATCTGTATCTAGTCTGAGGAGGAGGAGGAAATGACCTGGAGGAGGTGACTAGTTTAAACATACATGTGTTCATGTCTTCACAGAGAGATGGAGAACAGTGATGACTCTATGGAGGAGCAACTGTCCTGCTGTGGTCTCTGTCAGGATGTCCTGAAGGATCCAGTCTCCACCAGCTGTGGACACTGGTTTTGCAGACAGTGCTTACTCTCACACTGGGACCAGTCTTGTTCTTCAGGAGACCCTTCTTGTCCCCAGTGTGGACGAAGACCCAGAACCAGTGGTGGACTGCAGACAGCCAATCAGAGCTTCACTGACACAGGCAAGTCTTTGTAGCTGTCATGTCTTACTTGTCCAATAACTGAAAGTGCAGGTCTATTGATAAATTCAGAAAACCAATAGGTATTTGTTAAATTATAAAATGTATCTGTGAACAATTCATGACAGTAATAGCGGTAAACTGAATTGCAATGGTCTCTAGTTGGACAACACATGGACATGAACCATGACATGGTCAGATTCATGTAAACTACAAACTTCCTCTGTCATTTTATTTCATTTCACCCCGGCATGTCATGATCAGACATTTTTTTTGAAAACCAAAATATCCCCGATTTTATCAGTTCTGTTACTGGCACTGGAGAAATTAAGAAAATAAACGATTAAGTATGAATGACGACCTGCACTGTTTCTAACTTTCTGAAAATGACCTTGTCTCTTCTCTCTCAGCAGATGGTGGTCTGACCCTGCAGGAGGTTTCAGATCAACATAAGATCAGTCTGAGGAGCAGATGGGAACGAGTGACTGAAGGAACTGAGGGAACAGGAAGTGGAACCCTCCTCAACAGGGTCTACACTGAGCTCTACATCACAGAGGGACAGAGTGAAGAGGTTAATACCCAACATGAGGTGAGACAGCTGGAGACAACGTCAAAGAAGAAGAAGACCCTCCATGACACTCCAATCAAGTGCAAAGACATCTTTGAATACTTCCCTGTCCAACAGAGAGACAATGTCTCTACAGTCTCAGCTGTCCAACAGAGGGACATTGTCTCTACAGTCTCAGCTGTCCAACAGAGACCCATCAGAGTGGTTCTGACGAACGGCGTCGCTGGTGTTGGAAAAACCTTCTTGGTGCAGAAGTTCACTCTGGACTGGGCAGAGGGCTTGGAGAACCAAGATGTCAGTCTGCTGGTTCTGCTTTCGTTCAGGGAGCTGAACCTGATCAGAGATCAGCAGTTGAGTCTTCTCGGGCTGCTCCATGTTTTCCATCCAACATTACAGAAGGTCACAGCAGAGCAGCTGGCTGTCTGTAAACTTCTCTTCATCTTTGACGGCCTGGATGAAAGCCGAATGCCACTGGACTTCAACAACACGGAGGTTGTGTCTGATGCCACACAGACGTCATCAGTCAAAGTGCTGCTGACAAACCTCATCCAGGGGAATCTGCTTCCCTCAGCTCTGGTCTGGGTCACCTCCAGACCTGCAGCAGCCAATCAGATCCCTCCTACATGTGTTGACAGGGTAACAGAGGTCCGAGGCTTCACTGACACCCAGAAGGAGGAGTACTTCAGGAAGAGGTCCGGTGATGAAGATCTGTCCAGAAGAATGATCTCACACATCAAGACGTCCAGGAGCCTCCACATCATGTGTCAAGTCCCAGTCTTCTGCTGGATCAGTGCTACAGTTCTGGAGCACATGTTGACCGCAGAGCAGAGAGGAGAGCTGCCCAAGACCATGACTGACCTGTTCTCACACTTCCTGCTGGTCCAGACAAAGAGGAAGAAGAACAAGTACGGTGAGGGACATGAGACAAGTCCACAGGAGCTGATGGAGGCCAACAGGGAAGTTCTTCTGAAGCTGGGGAGGCTGGCGTTTGAACAGCTGAAGAAAGGACACATCATGTTCTACCAAAAAGAGCTGGAGCAGTGTGGTCTGGATGTCACAGAGGCCTTGGTGAAGTCAGGACTCTGTACTGAGATCTTCAAAAGAGAGAGCGTGATCCTCAAGAAAACAGTCTACTGCTTTGTTCATCTGAGTGTTCAGGAGTTTCTGGCTGCAGTCTACATGTTCCACTGTTACACCAACAGGAAAACAGAAGTCCTGGAGAACTTCCTGGGAAAACAAGATTTATCCCTGGATGACTTCCTGAGGAGAGCCATGGATGAATCCTTCAAAAGTAAAAATGGTCACCTGGACCTGTTTGTTCGCTTCCTTCATGGCCTCTCTCTGGAGTCCAACCAGAGGCTGTTAGGAGGTCTGCTGGGTCTGACAGACAACAGTCCAGAAAACATCCAGAGAGTGATCGACAATCTGAAGAGGATGGTGCATTATTTTGTGTCTCCTGACAGAAGCATCAACATCTTCCACTGTCTGACAGAGATGAAGGACCAGTCAGTTCATCAGGAGATTCAATGGTTCCTGAAGTCTGAGAACAGATCAGAGGAGGAACTCTCTGAGTTCCACTGCTCAGCTCTGGCCTACATACTGCAGATGTCAGAGGAGGCTCTGGACCAGTTGGACCTGGATAAGTACAACACGTCAGATCAGGGGCGATGGAGGCTGATCCCAGCTGTGAGGAACTGCAGAAAGGCTCGGTGAGTCCAGACATGATCAATATAATTATTGATTATTACAGTGGATTAAAGGTTAGTTATGTCTTTTCAGAAGGTGTCATAACAGCTGTGAGCTCCAACATGTAGATTCTTCAGTTGGTTGTGATTGTTGCTGTTTAATCAACAAAAACACTCATTTTGTTTTTGGTTTTTTATTTTGACTGTTTGGTTTTATTCAAACCTGATGAATTTGATTAAAGCAGCTCCACTGATCGGTGTTACTGCTCTGGAGTCAGTCTGAAAACAGTGGACAGTTCAAATGTTTTTCTGAACAGCATGTCGTCATCCTGACTCTGAATCAAATCATGATGAAGCAGAAATGTGATGTTGTTTATCTCCTTCATCTAAAACACTGATTCAGATTAAACCTGTGCAGATCTGAGGGTTTTGTATCAAACTCAGAGAAGATGAGCTGAACCTCAGATGTTCATCACATCATCATGTCCTGTCATCAGACGCATCAACTGTGTTTTTACTTCAGTTTCAATCTGATCTGATTCTGACTGATTTTCTCTCTTCACAGACTTGTTGGTGGTGGACTCACAGACACTCACTGTGAAATTGTGGCCTCAGCTCTGAGGTCCAACCCCTCCCATCTGACTGAACTGGATCTGAGCAACAACTACCTGAGGGATTCAGCAGTGAAGATTCTGTGTGCTGGACTGGAGAGTCCAAACTGTAGACTGGAGACTCTGAGGTTAGTTCGCTGATTGGATCAGGTGGACTTCTGCTCGTATTCAGTTCAAATGTGTGGAGGTTCAGTTTGTCATTGGTGTGAATATTTGTGAGATTGAAGCATTGATGGATTATGACACTGTCACTTTTGCTGGTAGAAGGTGAGGGGTCAGAGGTTGCTCATAGGGTCAGTGTCTGTGGAAGAGGTCAGTGTGATGATCAGATACGTCTGATCAATGATCAATGAAAGTATCTTCTTTAATCTCTGTTCAGTTTGAAGAGATGCATGTTGTCAGAGATCAGCTGTTCTTCTCTGGGCTCAGCTCTGAAGTCCAACCCCTCCCACCTGCAACACCTGGACCTGAGCTCCAACGACCTGCAGGATACAGCAGTGAAGGATCTGAGTGGTTTCCTGGAGAGTCCAGACTGTAGACTGGAGACTCTGAGGTCAGACTCCATGTTTTATTTCTGTGCTCAGGTGAATGTGATGTGAAAGTTGTGTTGACACAGACTTACAGACACGAGGCTGATATTATACTGATCCACACTGAGTGTCGTCATGGTGACATCTGTTTTCTTCTTCTCTGGTTTTAGTCCAGTCACTGTTTCTCTTCACATTTAACCTCAACGACAGAAAAGCATTTAATGTGTCAGACAATAACTGATCTATAATCAATAGCTGCTGGCTCCACCTCTTTCCTGAGCCTCTGTGGCGTTTGGAGTGAAACATTGAATGCCAGCACGTCATAATAAATTAATAAGTTGTGTATGTGCTGGTTTCAGCACTTTAAAGAAGTTGGAGCAGGTTAAATCTGTGAAGTCAGTCAGCAGGTTCTCATTCATTATTTTTTCTCCACTCCCCATGCTGAAGTAATGTGCAAAATCCGACACGAGTACAGTTGACTCCCCAAACTTTCGTGCATGGGGATATTTACTTGGGATGAGGTGTTTCCTCATCCCAGTGCAGGGACTCAGATGCACAAAGAGAGACGGAGAAATATACAACATGGAAAATATTAGTTAGATGCAAAACTGAAAATATTGCAATCCACATGCACGTATTGAACCGTGGATGCTGCACCAAACAGTTCAATACAATATCGAGAATTGTTGCATCCCTAATTAATATTAATGGATTGTTTTCTCTCTGGATGTGACTGTTTTAAAGGGATAATTCAACATTTTGGCAAATTCTCCTATTGCCATAATCCCTATAGTCACAGGGGTAGGTTCATTACCTTTAATTTTTGGTGCATGTTGTTTAGAGATCCACGAGCTGCTCAGTGAACACAATGGAGGTGGACGGTACAAGGTCCCCTGTCCCTCAAAACTGATCAAATACACAATCCAACAACTCCAAAACACTCTTGTGGATATGCTGTGACCTGCACATTCACCACGTTATGAAATAATCATGTATAATTAAGTATATTACGACACATGAAGCAAATACTTGGAACTACTTGTCCTTTTGAAATCACTCCGCCCAGCAGCCATGTCTGGGATGCATTTGCCTTGAAAACAACTCCATCTTGTAACATTACATTATTTTTTGTACTGATAATTGTGACTATAGGGATTATGGCAATAGGTGAATTTGCCAGAATGTTGAACTATCCCTTTAACCTGCTTCCTGTTGCATTAGATGTTTGACTTTCATTTTCTAAGCTTGTTCTTTCTAAACCTTCAGTTCTGAACAGATGATGAAACACTGAACACTGTCAACAAGGAACTTTGTCCTAAACTCATTTTTTATATTCTTTTTTCAGTTTGAAGAGCTGCAGGTTGTCAGAGATCAGCTTTCTGGCCTCAGCTCTGAAGTCCAACCCCTCCCATCTGAGACACCTGGACCTCAGTGACAACAAACTGCAGGATTCAGATGTGAAGGATCTGAGTGGTTTTCTGGAGAGTCCACACTGTAGACTGGAGACTCTGAGGTCAGACTCCATTTTTATTTCTGTGCTCAGGTGAATGTGATGTGAAGGTTGTGTTGACACAGACTTACAGACATGAGGCTGATATTATACTGATCCACACTGAGTGTCGTCATGGTGACGTCTGTTTTCTTCTTCTCTGGTTTTAGTCCAGTCACTGTTTCTCTTCACATTTAACCTCAACTACAGAAGCACATGTAATGTGTCAGACAATAACTGATCTATAATCAATAGCTGCTGGCTCCACCTCTTTCCTGAGCCTCTGTGGCGTTTGGAGTGAAACATTGAATGCCAGCACGTCATAATAAGTTAATAAGTTGTGTATGTGCTGGTTTCAGCACTTTAAAGAAGTTGGAGCAGGTTAAATCTGTGAAGTCAGTCAGCAGGTTCTCATTCATTATTTTTCTCCACTCCCCATGCTGAAGTAATGTGCAAAATCCGACACAAGTACAGTTGACTCCCCAAACTTTCATGCATGGGGATATTTACTTGGGACGAGGTGTTTCCTCATCCCAGTGCAGGGACTCAGATGCACAAAGAGAGACGGAGAAATATACAACATGGAAAATATTAGTTAGATGCAAAACTGAAAATATTATGATCCACATGCACGTATTGAACCGTGGATGCTGCACCAAACAGTTCAATACAATATCGAGAATTGTTGCATCCCTAATTAATATTAATGGATTGTTTTCTCTCTGGATGTGACTGTTTTAAAGGGATAATTCAACATTTTGGCAAATTCTCCTATTGCCATAATCCCTATAGTCATAGGGGTAGGTTCATTACTTTAATCTTTGGTGCATGTTGTTTAGAGATCCACGAGCTGCTCAGTGAACACAATGGAGGTGGACGGTACAAGGTCCCCTGTCCCTCAAAACTGATCAAATACACAATCCAACAACTCCAAAACACTCTTGTGGATATGTTGTGACCTGCACATTCACCACGTTATGAAATAGTCATGTATAATTAAGTATATTACGACACATGAAGCAAATACTTGGAACTACTTGTCCTTTTGAAATCACTCCGCCCAGCAGCCATGTCTGGGATGCATTTGCCTCGAAAACAACTCCGTCTTGTAACCTTACATTATTTTTTGTACTGATAATTGTGACTATAGGGATTATGGCAATAGGTGAATTTGCCAGAATGTTGAACTATCCCTTTAACCTGCTTCCTGTTGCATTAGATGTTTGACTTTCATTTTCTAAGCTTGTTCTTTCTAAACCTTCAGTTCTGAACAGATGATGAAACACTGAACACTGTCAACAAGGACCTTCGTCCTAAACTCATTTCTTATATTCTTTTTTTCAGCTTGAAGAACTGCAGGTTGTCAGAGATCAGCTTTCTGGCCTCAGCTCTGAAGTCCAACCCCTCCCATCTGAGAGTCCTGAACCTGAGGGACAACAAACTGCAGGATTCAGGAGTGAAGGCTCTTAAGGGTCTTGCGGAGAGTTCGGACTATAGACTGAAGACTCTGAGGTCAGACTCCATTTTTATTTCTGTGCTCAGGTGAATGTGATGTGAAGGTTGTGTTGACACTGACTTGCAGACATGAGGCTGATATTATACTGATCCACACTGAGTGTCGTCATGGTGACGTCTGTTTTCTTCTTCTCTGGTTTTAGTCCAGTCACTGTTTCTCTTCACATTTAACCTCAACTACAGAAGCACATGTAATGTGTCAGACAATAACTGATCTATAATCAATAGCTGCTGGCTCCACCTTCTTTAAAGTGCTGGTTTCAGCACTTTAAAGAAGTTGGAGCAGGTTAAATCTGTGAAGTCAGTCAGCAGGTTCTCATTCATTATTTTTTCTCCACTCCCCATGCTGAAGTAATGTGCAAAATCCGACACAAGTACAGTTGACTCCCCAAACTTTCGTGCATGGGGATATTTACTTGGGACGAGGTGTTTCCTCATCCCAGTGCAGGAACTCAGATGCACAAAGAGAGACGGAGAAATATACAACATGGAAAATATTAGTTAGATGCAAAACTGAAAATATTGCAATCCACATGCACGTATTGAACCATGGATGCTGCACCAAACAGTTCAGTACAATATTGAGACTCTGAGGTCAGTAGAGGGAAGGATCAGTCAATGCTGTCTTCATCAGTGTTGTCATTTGCAATGTAGATCATAATGTTATACATCTGTTTTTAATAGTGATGGGTACAGTAGACATGCTATTCTTAGCTAGCTTCTTATTACTGAAATTATCAATGGGTCGCATTCATGGAAAGTTAGTCAATTTGTGTAGATTTGCATATAAAACCCTGTGGAACTAAAAACCTACTACAGATTCATCTACATAACCAGAAACCCAGTTTTGATCTAGTCATGTGTGTATGATCAAGAAAGCCAACCTGCTGTAAAATGACAGCACGCTCCCAATTATCAAGTATTAGCATACATCCATGCCCATGAATAGCCAGTGACCACCATATAAGCAGGTAGGTGCATCTGGTCGAAAGAGAGGGAGGGAAAGAAACACTTTTCTGAGGAGGAGAGCAACGTAGTTTTGGGTGGAGTTAAGTAAAAATATTTTATTTTCTTCTGTTAGTAGTGGAGTGACTGGGACAGGTAAATCAAAGGCCTGGAACGAGTTAACAGATGCCATGAATAGTGTCCTCGGTTTAAAGAAGTAAAGTGTAAATAGTTCGATATGAAACATGGAAAGAAAAACACACACATAAGAACTCCAACAGCCACAGGAGGAGGACCAAAAGGTCACTGGTTGACCAAAAGGTCACTGACTAACACACACCCACTAATCAGACTTAATGATTTCAGATGATACCAGATCAGTTAAAACTCGTTTGTGTGAGTCTGATCCTGGATCAGTTTGGTTTAATGAAACTGACTCAAACAAAACCTGATTATTTTCCTCTGACTCTGTTCCTGCTGTTGTGTTTATTCCTACAGGATTGAAGAAGACAAGGTGATTAAAGCTTCGAGAGACAAAGACAGTGAGTACTGAAACGCTGTCTCTTCATCAGTCTGACTGTGAAATCAGTTTGGCTTATTTCATCTCCAAAACTTTTATGAATTGCATACAGTTTTTTTTTTTTACACTTTGCCTTTTTACCTTGAATACAACAAATGAAACAGAGGACGACAGTCAGGGTCGTCATAGGCAACGTACATGAGGTGACATTTCAATTCCAATGTATACGAGTCAGAAACTGTCCTCTGAAATGGTAGATGTCTTAATTATTAGAATGTAGTTCTGGCTATGCATTTGCCTCGAAAACAACTCCGTCTCATAATGCTACATGATTATTTCATAGCGTGGTGAACGTGCAAGTCACAACATATCCACAAGAGTGTTTTGGAGTTGTTGAACTGTGTATTTGATCAGTTTTGAGGGACAGGAGACGTTGTACCATTCACCTCCATTGTGTTCACTGAGCATCTCATGGATCTCAAAACATGGGGATTACGGCAATAGGAGAATTTGTTGAATTATCCCTTTAAAAGACACATGGGTGAGTTAGTAAAGTGGGGAGGAAGTGAATTCCATATCTTGGAGCCTCTGTAGGAGATCTTGAATTAAAAAGAGACAGTTCGTGATTGTGAGGGACAAAGCTGGGAATGGGATGTTTTGTGGTTGAGTAATTATGGAATTGATTGTTTGCTGAAAAACAATCCTGTAGTCTGCTAGATATCGAGGATGCCAAGTTTACGAAACAAAGGTAATGAGTGACTTCTTACAGGAGAAAAGACAATGCAACTTTTGCAACCTAAGAACTGGTTGCAGTTTTGTTTGGTGAGTACTGGCCCAAGCAATGTTGCAGTAACTGATAAAGGGATAAATCATTGAATGATAAAGGTCGAGGGACACTTTTGTGTTTAGGAGGTACCGGATTTTCCCAATTATTCCAATGTTTTTTATTTATAGATTAATGAAATATGAGGTTTCCATGACAGGTTTTCATCAATTAGCAGAAGAAAACAAGCCACTGTGTATACGTCTGACTTCTCAGATCAGCAACACTGATCACTTGTTATTGAATTTAATTGTACAGCACAGATGACACTTATTGAACACAAGTATGTCTCTTGTTCAACTTCCAGGTCCTGATTCTGCTCCGACTCAGTGTGAGAGGCTGACGTTGGTCCGGACTGAGTTCATCAACAGCATTTCTGAAGAAAGTCTTGATGACCTGTTGGACAAACTCCTGGACTATAAGGTGATAACTGATTCTGAGGGAGAGTCTGTGGCTTCAATCACAGTCAATAAAAGGAAGGCTCGAAAACTGATCGACACTGTGCGAAAAAAAGGAGAAGAAGCTTCCTCAGTTCTGATCAGAGCTCTGTATGAGGTGGATCCCTGTCTGTCAAAACACCTGAACCTGATCGAACCTAGCTCTACAGTGTGTCAGGATGTTTGTGTCTGACACCAGTGTCTTTCATTCTTTTCCTCTTTGGTTAAAGAACGGACCAGGCTGGAGACTAATGTCAATTAGAGTTCATATGATCAATACCATGTGAATCATCTAATACTGACGTGACAATAAACCAAACAAACCAAACCCCACAAACAAAAAGTCAAGAAGCCTTGAACTAAAACGCCCCGGCCCGGTCCGTCTCTTTATTGTGTCCCCAGAAACATTTCCTATTGTTTTTGCGGCTCGTGTGTTGTCAAACTGATGAAGCTGTTTTTTTCTGAACCATTCAAAAATAGTATAACAGTAAAGTAATACATAAGATACATGATGGGAGTTGGAGGTTTATGTAACTTTGGGAGTTTGACCAGAGATTCTGGGGAAGACTGGTATTTTGTGGACAATGTGACCTTCCACAAATGAACCCCATGTCGTCACTGAGATGTAACTCACTGCCTCCAACAGTAGATGGTGCTCTACTCAATGTTACTGGATGGAGGCCTGTGGGCTCCGTGATATTCAGAGTTGTCCCACTTATTTTGATAGTGACATCTCAGGGCATGTAAGTATTAACTGTTTCCATATTGTTTATTATTGACAGGGTATATTTTCTATAACCTGGATATCCGGAGGTGATGTCATTGTTTTTATCTTTATCATAGCTGCTCAGGTGAACAAAGCATTTTTGATATTGATTAATGGTGCAACTACAATTAGACAGATTTTAATGACTTGATTTACTGGTACTTGATTGATCCTCACCAATGGATCAATACAGTCTTGGCAATACAATGGCAAGAAAAGTTTGTGAACTCTTTGGAATTCATCAGTTTTCTGCATTAATTGGTCATTGAATGTGATTTAATCTACATCTAAGTCCCAAGTAACAAGTAACAAACACAATGTGCTAAATTTTTATGCACTTCAGATCGATTTTAACTGCAGTTTGTTTTATTGGAATGTATTTTAATCTTTTTTACTGCACAACACGTTAAAGATAATAAAGAAAAAAATGGATATTACAATTAAAAAAAACACATTTGTTTGTTTGTTTTTGTTTTTGATGATAAGATTGCACGACTTCCCTGCAGACTTTTTCATGAATCATCTTTCAGACAGACACACGTGTGTTTCTGTGGACTCGATCTACATCAGGTCTCCTTTGTTTCTTGAGTCTCGTTTAATTCCCCAGAAGAGTGAAGACACGTTTTCAGAGGAAATGCACTCAGTGGTGGATTTTGCAACATGGGGAAGTTACTACAATGAGTTTTTTGTTTATTTGAAACTTATTTGCATCTTGTTGACATCTCTCCGACAAGTTTGACACCCTGATTTATATCGTGTTATTATATTATATATCACGTTATGTTTCCTTCCTGAAAATTTCCCCTCCTTTCCTAGAACCACTCTTGACTGTCCCACCTCTGTCTCTGTTTACTTCACATAAAAAACAAACATGAAGTGTGGACATTAGTTTTGGCACTGGGCACATGTGCCTCTGCCAAACGTAATTTGTAATGTGAGCAGGATGGACGTGTGCCAGAGGATTAGGACACCAATGAATCCTCTGAATGATGGCCACACCTTTTATGTTCTCTGATTAAAGATTAGCTGAGGAAAACACCTCAGGCACCAAGAAATCAAGGTCTCCATCTCAGCAATGACCTGATTTAAACTCTTACACCTGCCCTCCCCCACCCCTCCCCCACTTGACCCCAGGTACATTCAGTGGCCTGTAAAAGAAACTTCACCTTACTCCAATTCATTGTCATTTTCTTTGTCTGCATGTTAAGATCCGTGAAGAGAGAAGTCATGTTAATCTGTACTGATGTGAGTAGAGGTCTTAAGTTACTGTGAAAGGACAGTTGTGCAACCAGAGGATGTTGACTCACCAGCTTTTCAACACCAGACACCCAAACTCAGATAAACGGAACTTGGAACTAGTCCAGTTGTAATAACAACTCAGTGTGCGGATCCTCTTTTTTTAATATTATTTTTATTTGTATTATAAAGTAAAAGTAAAGGTTCTTTGCCACAGATGCACAGTAGTTTGCGTTGGTTCAGGAAAAAAAGTAATGTGGAGGTTTAAATATTATCTATATATACCATTCTGCTTGAAAGTTTGTGAACCCTCCAAACATGGTGTCTGTGGTTGTGGCCACATAAAACTCAATGTTGGACTCATCTGTCCAGAGAATGGACGTCCAGAAGTTCATCCAGCAAAGTTTAAATGGGCATCTTTGTTCTCTGTTGAGAGCAGAGGCTTCCTTCCGCCAACTCTCCCATGAATGACATGGCTGTTCATTTTTCATTTGATTGTTGACGCATGTACATTTATCCCAGATGCCGCCAGTGAGGTCTGCAGCTGTGTGCGTTGGCCTTTACCTGATTTATTCTGGTGCCTCTTGGTGAAAGTTTAGATGGCCGTCTGTCCACTTCTGTGCAGAGTTGTGGTGATGCTGAGTGTCCAACATGTGTAAATGATTTGTCTTTTCCCTAAGGATGTCTGATTTGATTAGTCTGCTAAATTGGTTACCACATGTGTTTCAACATACTCAAAACTAACATAATAAAAAATGTAGTAGCAGTTCCCTGGAGGCATGTCACTGGTGTTACTGCATTACAAAAATTCTTATTTTGAAATTAACAGCTCATACTGTTCCTCCCACCCAAATGAGCCAAAGACTAAGGCCTATGGACACAGGAACTCCAGTGTTATACTACAGTTCCTGTGTTCTCATTTCATCACTTTCAGTTCCTTAACTCTAATTTTCCCTCCTGACACAGACATAAGATCAGACAGAGGGAGCGGTGTCATCAGCAAAGAATAACAGACACACAATCAGGATCTGGAAATAAAATATGTTTTTATTCGGAAGCAGCTCAATATACAAACCAATAAACCTGATTCACCAGCTTGAAAACCACATCTACAAACTCAAAAAACATATTTCAGAGTAGAAAAATATAAGAATCCTTCTTGATTTATTCATTTTTTATTTTATCAGAAACAAAATTGAAGACAGAAAGAGCTCCTTTAAAAGAGATTAACTTCGATTTTCCTGGTTTGTTGTTGTTTGTTCTTTTCTCTTGCTTTGACTCAGTCTGGCCGTTGTTGTTGTTGTGTTGATGGGGGTCAGAGGTCAGCTCACAGTTTACTTAGTCTTCACTCCGCTGCAGCGTTTTTTCTGTAGACACACAAGTGTTCAGAAATTAAAGTCAGAGATTATAGTGTGTGATATACTGATTTCTTCCAGGTTGAATATTGCAACAAATCTCAGCCAGGAAAAAAAAAAAGGAAATCTTTGTGCTCTTCAAAATAAAAGCACAGTGAGATAAGAAGATCAATAGGATTATGGCTCCTAAAAACTGACATATTGCTGAAATACATCTACTTTAAATGTGCTGCTGCGGGTAAGGGGCGGATGTGAGTCATTGCTCTGGTGTGTGTGTGTGTGTGTGTGTGTGTGTGTGTGTGTGTGTGTGTTAGCTCATGAATCAAAGCAGGTGGTGATGTATGTGGTTTCAAAAGAAAATAAGAGACACTTGAAACTTAACGAGGCTTGAAACCAGAAAACTGACATGAAAATATTGCTATTCAGCTTTTTTTTTCTTTGGTTACAAAGTGACTCAGGTTTCATTCTGCTGTTGTCCTGCTGTGAGTTTGTCTGGTTTTGTAGGTTGATTTAAAAGTTGAAATTTTGAGTGATAGGTGCTGATTTTCTGTTTTGTATAAAATGAGATTTACATCTCTTTTTATTTAAATTACAACACAAACTGAGCCCCGCCCACCTAGAAACACCATCCATCACTTGCAGGATTTGGTTTTATCTGAGTATTTTATCAGCTACACCTTTGTTGGATCACTCTGAAAACAGTCAGCCAATCAGAAGAGAGGCTCAGATCTTCTGATTGGCTGACACCGATCTGCTCCAAAGAGAAGAGAGAAGCCATTTTTGGTTCTTAAACCCACAAATAATATCCTCTTATGGACATCGTGACATCAATAAAAGTGTAAAACATGCGTCTCTCCTGGAGTTTAACACTTTATATTCACCTGGGGGTTGGTCTTGCACACTTTCCTCAGGTGATTCACGTGCTTCACCACCTCTTGGACCCAGGCTGCGTTGGGTGGCACACACAGAGTCTTCCCCAGTTTGCCCACCAAACTGCAGGAAAACACAGAATCATACAGGTCAGTGTGATGGCGTTATCACGTACTGAGAATCATCTGCTGCTGCCTGTTTCGTTCATCTTACACTGTGGCGTCGATGGCGCAGCCCATCCCGCCTACTTGTTGACTGTAGTCGACGAAAGCGAGTTTGTTCACAGCCTTGTCCTTGACGCTCAGGCAGCAGTCGATGGCCATCTGAGCCATTGTCGCTGCAAACACAGAGAGGATCGGGTTGACACACCACAGATTTATCTAAGATTGATAAGATTACAGTTATTACTGTGATATTATATTGTCTTTCAAGTGCAATCAGTGCTGGAATCCATTGTGAGCTGACGACAGCTGTTCTTTACAAGCAGGGAAATTACCCACAGAGAGAGTCATGATCATAAAATGGTGTAATCACTGCAATTACACACAATTAAAGTCACGACCTCACTCACACTTTAAACCAAATGAAAAGCAGCTCAGTCAAGTGTGTTAAACAAGAATCGCTTCAGGTCAGTTGCAGGACACAAGCTTTTAACCCCTTAAAAGTCCTGCAATTTTTACCTGAAATGCCTGAGAAAGGCGTACCCAAAGTAAATTTGAAGCTGTGCTTGAACCGTTTGGAGGATATGCATCATCTTGTCCTCTTTCGAAAGATAACACTAACCCTAACCCAATTTTTCACCCCAACAGTCAGAATAGCTCTAAGTGCTACTCACACTGAGTAACAGGAGATTGAGTAGAAGGATTTTAGAAGATGAGAAGATAAAAGAAGGATTTTATGTCCGCCTGAATTTTTTTCAATATTATTTGCCTTGAAAATCACTGTCGCTTGGGGCTAGGGACTGGGGACAAAAATCGAAAAATAGCTTGAAGACTTACCTGGTCCCATTCCAAATTTGACAATGATACTACAACTAATGAATATTTTAAAATTGTTTGTCTATGGTTAGTGCCAGGTGGCCAAAAGTGTGCCGTTTGGAGACCCTTGGTAACCAAAGTCACGTACTTTGGAAAAGAGGCTGCTATTCTTGAACACTTTAACCCACAGTCATGGTCTTGGGCTCTAATGAAAGGTTACACTTACCTACCCCACATCCAGACCCCCCTTCAGCATTATAGACAAAAAGTAACTAAATCATAAACATGATTTTTCTATTTACAAAAAAAAAGCATTGTGCATACAATAAAAAGTACAACAACTGGTATGTTAAAAAAATGCTATTTTATTTATTTTAACAGATCAGACTATTAACAAAAGTTACAGTTACATTTACATGCCTGCACTGCACTGTGTGCTGAAATGTGCACAAGTCTGTGATGCGCTTGCTCTTCTTTGACCTGAGGTGCCTCTCAGATGAGCTGGGGTTTCGGGCTCCTCTTCTGAGCTTGTGCTCTCCTCGTCCACTCTTGGCTGCTTGCTCTCTGAGGAGGTCAGAGTCTTCCTCAGATGACCTATTATGTAAGATTAAAAAAAGAAGTGTAATTTACAAAACAAGGAAATGTTTTTCTGATTACAGCATATTTTACTCAGTGAAACTAGGAGGGAGATAAAGCCAGCCCTACACAGAAGACGACAATTAAAACTGCACTCAAACACACATCATGTCCAAACTATTCCTCCAAGGGCCGTGTGGCTGCATGTTTTTCTTCCAAGTAAGAGCACACAACTTGACAAATCATCAGTTTGAAGACTGAGGTCAGATGATGAAATGATTCAGGTCTGGTGTGCTGCTTGGTGCAAAAACCTGCAGCCAGACCGGCCCTTTCTGGAATAGTTGGACATGCCTGCCCCTCCCCCCACAGCTCAGGTGAGTTAACGGTAAAAGGCCAAGTGAGGAGCACATGCCCGCACAAAGGGTTCACATATACTTTAAAAACTATAGTTTATTTACGTTTAACTGTAGCAGAATGACACAAATCCCATTGTAACTGATTAGAAACTGCGAAAAGCAGTGAAAAAAGCTCATTTATTAGTTTATGACTCATGAGTTATGATTCAAACTACAAAGACAAGAGGAAAACTTACTTATGGAGAGTGATGTCCGCTCCCTCTTCACCAGAGGACACATCCCTGTCCTCTGACACCACTAGGTCTTCGTCGCATCTTCTCCGGCTCTGCATTTAGTCTTGGAAAGTTGTTTTTGCCGTGTTTTCTGCTGTGCGCACGCGTGCTGCAGTCCGCCGGTGTCTGTGAGGACTCTTTACGCATGGCGCCGGTTCTTTGGAAAAGTAAGCCCACCCTGCAACCGGCATATTGTTTTCTACATCATGTTATTGGCTATTTAATGCGCCAGTCGCCAGTAAACTGTGATGTTACTGGCTCAAGTTTCAAAGCGAAGAAATGGGGATGGTACTTTTTTACGCATCGGTCACTGTTATATTTGAGCTGCATAATTTTTTGTGTTTGCGACTAGTCTGACATTACTGTTCACTGAGCCTGCACTTATGACTGTATCCTGAAATGGAAAATTAGCTTTCCAATGGTGTATAACGTGTTGGCACACAGACAGTGGGCTGCGTAAAATAGCGATGGTCGCGGCCCTGCTTCACTCAGTGTGTGTGTGTGTGTGTGTGTTTGGCTTTAGTTACTTTTGGGGACTAAAGACCAGTTACTGGAGGACAGTTGTCCAGCTGGGGACAGTTTGGAGAAAGCTGATTTTTGGGTTTGAGTAGAAAAATAAAATCATCCTCGGGGTCGAGCTCCACACACGCCCTTTTTTTTTCTCCCAGGTTACTTTGCAGTTTTTCAGTATAACATTGAACAATAGTTTTACAGTGTAGCTTTCGGCTTTGGTATTCATGTCCTCACAGCAAAGGTCAAACCACAAGTGTGTGTGTTGGCATCAGGTTTTGATCTTGTCAAATGTTTAATCACTGCGGTTTTATAGTAAAGTCACGACACAAGTTTCAGCTGAAGTGTCGGGTTACTGACGATCACGTGACGGAGCAGCAGAGTTTAATATTTATGTCATGATGCATCATTTTTATTCTAACTTTAGATCATGTGCAGAGTCAGAGAACAGGACTCCTCTGTCTTAGAAGCAAAAGGAAATTCATTCATGCGGTAAAGTAACAGAAGCACCTTGCACTGATCTGTTGAGTAATCAGTTAGTTTCACTGGTAATTAATCGTTAAGTCGTTTTATTTACAGCCAAACAGTGACTGAGTGGAGGAGATGAGTCAGAGTCCCCGGAAGGAAAGTTGTTGTTGTTGTTGTTGTTACTCCGGATGCAGTGACGTGGCCACAACCACAAGCACAAACTCCCATTCACTACAAGCATTGCATTCATCATCATCATCATCATCATCATCATCACTGTGTGTTTCCTTCTGTCTGTTCTTTTAGGTTATTATCACAGGGCTAAATATTTAAATGGTGATTATCCTGTACGCTGGACCTGTTGAATGACAATAAACCAAACTGACATGAAAAAAGCTGTATCACTAGTCTCCTGGGATTTTCCCGTCGTTGACCTTGTACCTTCTCGTGCAACACTAAAGTACCAACAGGGAGTGAGACGGGAAAACAAACAAACGTCTCATGCTGCAGCCTCCGTGTGTTTGTGCTGCTCATTTGCACCGATAAGTGATTAGAGCGATATTTACAGGCACACACTTGTTCAGCTGCTTGTTGTTACACTTAATGCATGCAGCATTAAATCACTTATTCACATTGATTTATCTAATACATATGTTTTATGTACATTATTAAATCTTAATGTAATATCATTGGGACAGTATGATTCTGCCTCTGCTTCACGGTTTCTTCTACATTTGAAATGCACAGAAACACAGAAATCTCAGTGTGAAGTCAGAGGAACGACACAGAATAAAGAGTTTCCTCTTCTCTCTCCCTCTGCTCTGCTTGTCTTTTGTCTGGAGCTGATCCATACAGATTAACTATCTACATCCTGTCGCTGAGG
This sequence comes from Caranx ignobilis, assembly GCA_021432705.1. NCBI lineage: Eukaryota > Metazoa > Chordata > Actinopteri > Carangiformes > Carangidae > Caranx > Caranx ignobilis. The sequence continues at coordinate 3,858,458 of JAFHLA010000010.1, read as the reverse complement.
TTGACTCTCCTGACTCACCTGTGCAGCAGCAGGTGATGAAGAGGATGCAGAAGACGAGTTTGGTATCACCCCACGGAGCCATGTCTGGTCTGGTCTGGTTCTGGTTCTGGTCTGGTCTGATGGCTGAGCTGGTGACGTCTGTTCTTCTTCTCCTTCTGTGGAGTGGTTCTCCAGTTGAGAGGCTGATGCTCTTCCTCCTGACACCTCCAGGACATGAGGTGACTGAGTGTGTGCACAAAACAATTTATACTATGTCTTGTCCAGTTTCACTTTCACATCTCTGATCTGATCCGCCCCCCCCCATCTGACCTCTACTTTTATTCTCACATCCTTCGTCAACTTCTTATCAGCTTCTATTTTTATTCACACCACTTAAACACACAACACATATTCAAATCAGCTCGGCTCTTCTAAGGTAAAAGGAACAACTTGTCCTCTTTTGAGTCAGGGAACCTCCACACTTCTCTAATCTCACCAATACAAAGATAAACACAGTCAGATTTAACCCTTGCATCACCCGGATCAGCATTTGCATTAATGTATGAAAGAATTTTGAAAAGATATAATTCCTTTGATTTTTTTATGAGCCTCCTGAGAGCGTCTAATTTTAAGTATTTGCGTCTTAAGAAAACAGAAGAACATCTGTCACACTGTGCGTCCTCTTTTGGCCGTGGGATTAAATTTTGCCTTATACAATGAACACATGGGTAATGTTAAATTTCCCATGGTTTTGGATTGGGTAAGGAAAAGTCGTCATAATCCAAGTTCCCACAGGAGAACTAAGAAGAAATTCGAACCACAGAGACACACCACAGGTGGATTTACTCAACGCTGGAAAGTACCAGTTTTGAGATTCCTGTTTGTTTCCATGTGATGTAAAACCAGAGGCTCTATAGAAATGTAACCGAGCATTTTGAGGTTCTCATGCTCCTCGTTTCGTTCTTTTTATTTTCCCTTGTTTCCTTTCAAACATGCTGCAACCAAACGACAATCACCAACACTTTACGGCAAGTCCCAGGGGACACATTGGCTCCGATAACCCAAACACAATGGATGCAGCTTCTGTGACGTTGCTTTTAGAGTGAGCTGCTGCACCGTTGCTATCTTGGCAGTGCCCGACTCCACCCCTTAACTCCTAGCTAATCCAAAAATGGGCATAGAGGTGGAGCAGAGATTTGCCGGTCAAATAATTGTGGCAAAGCGTTAGCATTGTAAGCACAGCTGAACATCTGAGCATCTTATTTGAAAGCTAACCCAAGACTGAATCACTTCCTGGTCTTCCTTCTTAGCTAATTAACACTCTCTCTTTTGTCCAATTTACTTATAATTCATTGAATGATGAAATCCTCCGCGTCTCAGGATTCTCAACTTAGCCGGTTAGAGTTAGGCATTTTGCATTTCTGTGCCATGGTTTGGGCTGGCTAGTTAGCATGCTAATTTGACAAGATGTATTCTCCACCACTAAAGCAATTGGCTCTTGGTGAGTAAAGGGATGACGTTTGATCCTGAATGTGTGATATTTCTGCTAGCTTGATAACAGCTCTTAATGCTAATGTAGGCTAGCAGTAGCGGAACGTACAAAGGAGGTTATTTGTTGTCTTGCAACAAAATTCGGAGCCGCTCAGCTCGGCATGATCACGTGTTTAAGGTAAAAGGGTAGCTCTAGGATTTATATGGGCTACGATATTAATGGGACGCGACATTAGCATTTTACCCTCGAGTGCAGAATGAACATTTGAAATCATAACACAGGAAGAAAAAATGCACTTGGTGTGAAAATATTCAAATAGTGCTGTTATTCACCGCACTAACTCCACTAGCCCATACAAAATATTGTCAGGAAGAAAAGGTCTGGACCTGCTGTGTTTGAAAAGTAACTTGTGAAAACCTCTGTTGTGAATTGGCGCAAAAAACAAATAAAGAAAACAAACATGATTCGATTTTAGCTGGAATATTCATCTTCCATTTCATGAGGCCTTTAAGGTTTAAGCCAAAAAGGGTGGTTTAGGGGAGAAGTTAAAATACAAAAAACAACAACAACAACAAAAAACAACATACATAAAAACAGTGACTGTGATTTCAGCATAAATGGTCATTTTTGCATCGTTGCAACTCCTGCAATTTTGATTTTTGCAGTTTCACTTGTGCACCTGGGACATTAAGGTACACCTCTGCACCCGGCTGCTTTGTTTTTCTTTTTTTTTTAGCTTTTATTTGAACAGGTTGTTTGAGCAGAACTGAATCCAAACATTATGCAAAGCCAGATCAAACATTATGCATATTACACACTTCCTCTGGTGTTGACTTACTTTGCTTGAAAAAGCAACAACTGGAATGAAACTGATCCCACTCATCTGAATAGTCCAAGAGCAACTTTCTCTTCCCCTCACTGACAGTATTGAGGAAGTTGAGGCTCAGACTCAGCAGAGTTTTTTTTTTATATTGACGTAAAAATTGAACATTTATTATTTGTGCAATCAGACTGAATTATACAACCACTTTATTGCATTATCTGGAGCAAATATTTAACCGTGTGGCTGGTCAAACTCTGTATGGGCCAGTGAAGCATTTGCAAAGAAAGTTTCGTTTTCTTGTAAATGCCTCTCTGGGTGTTTGCCCTCAATCTGTGCTGCATTTAATCTCTGGAGTTTCCCTGCTCAGCAAGTTACAGGAAAGTTTAGCTGATAGACCTGAAATGTGGCCTGATCAGAACAGCCTGGCACCGATCCAGTCAGAGCCACATCCTGATCCAAGAAGGAGAGTCTGCCAAGTGCTTTTGGGATGAGCATGTTACTACACATCTGATGACTGAAAGCATCCACCCCACCCCCAACCCCCACCCCCACCCCAGCCTAGGGAGCATTCATGAGACTTTGCTCAATTGAATAGTTTTGTCCTCTGTGCTAACAAGCCAAACCTGCACAGCCCTGTGAATACAAAGCAAGGACACAGGTTTATTATTAATATACAATTATTTTCAAGGCCAGTGGGCGGTTTGGGGCGAAAGGAGGATGGTGTGAAGCAAAAACCAGGGAGCGTCTGAGGCCATGAGGGTGTGAATGAAACAACAGTTAAACAAGAATTTTAATTAGCGTTAGCAAGTAGTGATTTTGATTTTCCATTTTTTGGAGGAAGATACAAACAAGTGCATGGAAAGAACAAAGGAGTTTCCCACAGCTATGCTACCTTGAATATTAAAGCTAACAAGCTAGGCTAACTAGCTCGCATCCTAAAGTAGCTGTATGTAGGTATGCAGTGCTGTGGGGAGATGCTTGGAGATGGTATAGACATATGGTATAAGCCCCAGGCCCTGGCATCGAACCCAGATCGCGTTTGCTGTGAGGCAACATTGCAAACCACTGCAGCACCGTGTCAAAATAAGAAAGAGAGAGAATCGTTGTTTATTTAAAAAAACAAAACAAAATGCCATCGCAAACTAAACTATTTTCCGACTTGGTTGTTGGACACCTTTGTTTTCAGCGTCTGCGTCTGCGTCCTTTCCCTCGTGCAGAAAACTATCATAGAAAGAGAGAGGAAGAAGAAGATGCTCACAGTGAGTCTCATTAATGTCCAATAGCTTCAGAACATCAAAACTGTCCTGCACGTAAACAAATGCTGTTTATTTTTGGGGGAGTTGTGGGTGGTCTGCGGTGACCTCACACAGCCCCCATTGGCACTGTGGGAAATTCCACAGGATGCCCCCTGACACTTGAGGCCTCGCTCTTCGGCGTCATTTGAGGACCGTTTCAGGCAGGCGAGCCCATTACGAGAAGGTCAAACATTTAAGAAGGACTTCCTGTTCTCAGTCAGGAAGTTTATGTCCCCTGCTTTCAATGATGTATTCATCTGAACCAAATCATGAAAGCACTACTCTACTCTACACTACGCACTCATTACACCATAATCTGGCACTACATCAGCACTCTTTTTCTTTTTTTTTGATGACTCAGGATCCTTAATTTTCTCAGATTAATTCCTTAAAACTTTACAAAATCGACTAAATCAGTCTCCTAACAATGTTAAAATCATGTTGTTATATACAAGTGCAGTGCAGAGAGGGCATCACACACTCTTTTGTGGAGGTTTTTTTTTTCCTACAAGGGACAAATTGTGTGTTTCATATATCTGAACATAACAAAACCTGTAATACAATACTGTATGATACTGTATATGGGATTAAAGCCTCCTCTGTCAGGAGCTGCCTGCAGTTTCTGCCCCACGGGTCAAATTAGGAAACTGGTGCCGAGTGAGTCTCAAGTGGAAAAGTGAGAGATAAACACATGTGTGCAAACTAGACAAAACATCAAGATATGAAGTTGACATCTTTAAAGCTCCATACGGTGTAAAGGAGGTAGACGTGCGTCTTAAAGCTCCATACAGTATAAAGGTAGACGTCCATGTGTAGTGTGATTATAAAGCAGCTCTAGGTTCTATATTAATACTGTGAAAGTATTATTCTGCAATCTGCTCTGTTTTTTGTTGGATCTTTTGGTGTGTTGTTTGCTGTACTAACAGGAGGGTTGTGTTTCTGCAGCTTTAATGAAAGGCAGCGACCACAGGTTAGAAAATAATATGAAACTTTATTTAAACATGACTCTCAACAGCAATTTTGGCACACACAACAAAAGTACCTCAACATTTTGCAAAAAGTTTTTCACATAGTTATAAAAAATCACAGCTCATTTCACACATTGAAGAGGAAAGATAGAACGAACAAACTGTCTGTCACCACAGTTGAGAGGAAGCACACGTGTCTGAAGGCTCACACCATAAATAAATAACATGTCAGCAGACGACCTCAGCAATGTGTCATATCCATCTACTGCACAACAGGCTGCTTCAGCTCACACTCAGTCTGTCTCAGCCGTCTGTCCTCAGCTGTCTTCTCCTGAAGTCCCCTCGGCTCTGCACCTGCAGAAGAAAGAGAAGATGGAGCAGTGAGTGGTGAGTGAGCAAAGCTGTGATGATGATGAAAAAAAGAGTCTCGGTTAAGATGCATGATTTTTCTCTTTGCTTACCTCGTTTACTTTTGTGCTTTTTTCTTATTGTCCAGGAAAGTGATGTGATTTCTCACCCATCCTTGTTCATTGGGGTGGACGATGCACAGCCTTTTTCCTCCCTTTGTTAAGAAGCTGGAAAAACAAAAGATACAGAGAAAATGAGATAAAGCTGCAGAGCTGCAAGACAAAACAGACAAACCACTGTAACCTTCTACATTTTTGCACACAGTGGTGGAAACTTACATTGTGGCACTGATATCGCAGCCCTGTCCAGCCTCCTGAATCCTGTAGTCTTGAAGGACTTTTCTTGGGAGGAAGCTGTCACTGGCTTTCTTACAGCAGTCCACTGGGACCTCGGCTGCAGGAAGAAGGAGAAACAAGGTGAGTGTAAATGCAACAATCCCCTCCATCACCTTTAACCTTTAACACGTCTCTTGTGGTTTCTTACCTGCTGCGAACTCAGCACAGATGATGCTGCACAGCAAGAGCAGAGCTGCAACTTGAGAGGCCATGTCTCCGTTTGTCTTCGTTGTCAGTCTGGGCTCAGGTTCGTCTTGGCGAGTCTCGTCTTCGTTCCGCTGTGAGGTGCAGAGTGGAGCTGCAGGTGCATTTATACAGGTGTGCGAGATAGAAAGTGAAAGTGTGAGCCGAGCTCATTGACTGGAAGTGGGAGAAAGTTGGCACGTGTGCGTGGACACTGATCCCGTCATGCCTCCTTTTCTTTGTGATTCGTGCCAAGTTATTCCTGTCTGTCTTCCCTGAGGCCCAGTCTTTATCGGGGCTTTTGTCGTCAATGAAACAAATCTCCCACTGCTGCACTTTGTGCAAGCCACATGTGCTTTTCACCCATTTGTACAAGCAGAGAGAAAACATTTGCATTGCTCTGTTTTGCACTGCAGTATTTCAGTGAGTCTGAGAAATGTCCTATGCGAGTCGGTGCACACGTTGCATGTCTCTGCAAAATGAAGCGAGTTCTTCAGTAGTTGCAAAACAATGTTTTAACATGCAGCTCATTCCTCAGTCTTTTATATCACGAACATCATTTTCTTTCAGGCCTGGGGACAATAACACTGATAGATTCTCACTCCACTCATCAGTATTTTCACCGAATGTTTGGGTGTTTTATTCAAATTTAAAGCATCTGAGGTCGTTTCAGGTCAAATTCATAAAGAGTCACATAATGAAAATGGTTTCAAAACTGTAATGTGACTTTTGACTCAAAAGTAAGTTATGGTTTTATGTAATTGAGGCCTATGAACCATAAAGCTCCATAAAGAAAGTGTGAATGATGTGTGATAAAGTTATCATATCATATCCTTTAAACCACTGGTGCTTTTATCCTCCAAACGCAGGACTTTGACAGTGCCACTGGGGACATTGTTAAGGTATGATCTCTGTGTCAGCATGGGAGTCAAACCTGTGACCTTAAAGTCAGGAGTCACACGTTCAGACAGAGCTCAACAGACACATGGTCGTCTCAGTGTCTCTGACCACTGACATGAAGGAGCTGTCAACCTGTCTGTGAGAGTCAGAGGAGTCTCTGATCTACACATTCAGCTGGACGGCTCAGTGGGTGATGGCATTGACTTTGGACTGGGAGGCCTGAGGTTTGAATCCCGGTCACAGCTGATCTTCACCTGGGTCAACAATATATGCAGATGAAGAGCTTGTTTTCTTACAATGAATGGTTGTGAAAGTAAATTTGCTGTAATTGATGTGTTACGGCTGTGGGGCCTTGTGCGACAGTTGTGTGCTTCTTTCTCTCTTGTCTCCAGGTTCACCTCCTCCTCCTCCTCCTCCTCCTCTCTCCTGCTCCAGTGGGTGACAACTGCGCTCACCTGTGAGCAGTTATCAATCAGGCTCTGGTGCAGCTTGGGAAGCTGAGGTGGAGGCTCGGAGAGGAGAAGCCTCGACCGTGTCTGTTGGCTGTGTGTTTGACCACTTTTGATGGTGGTTGTGTAACGGCAGCGGTAAGATTACTCTTCTGCTTACAGAGTGTGCACAGTAGCGCTATGTGACGGTTTGGTTGATGGTGGCCGAACGCCCTGCGTTGCTCTGTTGTCCTGTTTTGGCAGATGGGTCTCATGTTTGGAGAGCTCACTTATGGTTGTCAAATAATAATGATATAGAGTTCGTATATCTTCACATATCCAGAGGTTGTGTGTATGTGACAGTAGTGTAATCTTGATATAGGGTCATGCAGTTCATATTACATTCCTGAATCTATAGTGTGACCATGCTGGGAACAGGAAAGTTGCTCAAGACATCTGATCTCCATCGATCTTTCCGTGCTCCTGCTCTGCCCTCGTCTTTATCAGCTGATATCCATGCAGTGTGGTCTGGGGATTTTTTATGGAATTCATACGGGCAGCACTCCACATTCATGTGCTTCTCGTCTGTGTGTGTGTGTGTGTATTGTACGCATGTGTGTGCATGTATACGAGTAGCCACCAGATCACAATCTGGCAAGTGTGGAAGAACTGTTGAGCAACAGCAGCAGTAAAGACTGATGCAACAGCGTGGGACTGGAACGTGTGAGGTTGAACTCTCTGATCCTGTGCATTTCCTGTCAGTCACTTCTCTCTGCTGCCTTCCTGGGCATTGTGCAGTGGTTTTGGGGGAATTATACATCTCCGTGGTAAAGAAAGAGAAGGTCACTATAAGTCTAATAACTCGGATGTTTTCTGTTTTCACATCAAGTTTCCAAATGACTGCGTGTGTGTAAATGGAGGAGGGTCATTCAGGTCCCCTCAGCTCTGCAGAGCTTCACAGCATCTTCACGTCCTGCAACACATGTTTACACATATAAAGCAAAGACACAGGCCATATATGGCAACATCCTCCTTGATATAGCGCCATTCATTTCATTAAATTTGGGAGTTTTGGTTCTGGTTGGACTCACCTTTGTTGTTTCCAGACACAGATGATTACTAACCTCACTCGCCTGTCTGGTGTCAGGCAGGTGAGGTTAGTAATTATCTGGTGAACATAATGGAGAGTTGAGCTGCCCAGATCTTCCCCTCAGGGGCCTCACGTGAGCCACCACTGATTTATAGTCGTCTGGGCGGCGAGAAACCGTAACTGAAAAGTGATGTGTAAACTGGGTCAGTGTGTGCAAAGATGTTGTTGAGTGTCAACTTCAAAGACCTGATGGCTTCTTTTGAAATCCATTGTTCTAGGTTTGAGCACAGTGCTGGAGTTAGCACTTAGCTTAGCATCCAAGTGGAGGCTGTAGCCTCAGATTCTCATTAAATGACAGCTCATCGCGCATTTTCTTAAATATGCAAATAAGCACAAGAACTTGTCTCTTAAAATGATGAACTGTCCCTTTAAAACAGACATGAGAGTGTTACTGATGTTTTAACAACGTACAATGAGTCATTATGTCTTGCTGAGAAAAGGACAAATGTTTCTTATGTTCACTCATTTCATTAGAAAGTCAAATATTATGAGTGAAACTAAATGTGAGTCAAAGTGAGTGTAAATGTCATGTATTGACCATGTCATGTCATGGTCAGAGAGTTTGACCAGGTCAAAGTGAAACAGAAAGAAAGTCAGTGTGAGCTTCTTTGACCTTTGACCCACATAAACGATAGGATTCTGGAAATCATGCACAAAGCTCATTAGAAAACTGGACCAAACCAACATCCAGGAAAGAATGAAGAACATTTTATCTTGAAAACTGAGTCAGAACCAGGCACAACGTTTAGGAAATACAATGAATTTAAGGTTGGTTTTGCTCCGTTTAACTGTGAAAGGTCAAAGGTCAAATTCAGAAATCCATTGATGGAAAAAATGAAAAAAGCTTGATGTTACTTGAAGCCACACACAGTTGAGTTCCTTGCTGTTTGGTGCTGAACATGTGCAACGTGTGTGATGTGTGAATGTTTTAGTGTTTTCAGTGGGTTTTTTTTTAATCTCATCATGGAGACAAGCAGCTGCGTCCAAAACCCGTTTCCCTGGAAGGACAATGACTGATTCTGATTCTGGGTCTGGGTCTGAATAATGGAGCGGTGTGAGTGGCTGTGTTGGCCTGAAGCTATTTCTCTTTTCATCCTATTGAGTTATTTGTGTTGCCAATTAACCCCTTAACACCCCCTGACCTGATGGGTCATGTGGCTGGGCCCTGGGCAGGCCAGTGAGTGTTGAAGGGTTAATGGGTTGTGAAAGAATGGCTGATTATATTATCATTATTAAATGATATTGTACATTTATTATAACAGGTTAAACCAGAAGAACAAAAGTTCAATTTCCTCTCAGAGTTTGTTTATATAGATAAAAATAAAACAAAAAATTATCATGTCAGAACGTTTTTGTTTTTTTTTTCACTTTCTTTGCTTCATCAGCTTCTAGCCAGCGTATGTCAGGTGAGATCTCACTCCCTGTTTTAACCACTGAAGGTTTCTGTTGTAAACACTGTGGAGAGATTAGCTAACACGTCTTGATGTAAAGTGACAGTTGAGAAGTAATTACATAAACCTTCCCTGGCTGGAGTTCCTTCTTGGCTGAAGCTTTGCATGTTGGAACCAGCAAAGTAGTAAAACCAGGACTTAGATGTGTAGAAATATTCATTTACGAAAGTGTGTTTTTTTTGTTTTTTTTTGCCAAGTATGAAGAGCTGGATTCTGCTTGTTTAAACATCCTTCAATCATGCTTAGTCACCCAGTCACAGCCGCAGGCCTCGAGGTCTCCAGCGATCTGAAGCCACCTCAGCATGTTGACACAACACAGGAGGCCGAGTGACTAAGGATTAACTGTAAGTGGAGGGAGACGATGTGCAGCTGGATGTCTCAGAGCAGAACTAAGTGTTTGAGCTGAACTTCAGTTTTAAAGTGCGCAAAAAAAAGGGTGCAGTTGTCACCTGTTTTGTTCTTTGGCGTCGATCCGGAGGTTGGGAAAATCAATTGAGGCTTCTGTTTCAGCCAAGATAAACTTCTGGCTCAGGCAGAATCTCAGCTTTGAGTTTCGCCTCTAATCGGATTAAGGAAAAAACTTGAAAATTCCCAACTGTGCACATTAGAGTTCACAGGATTTAGAAACGAGGGTCCGTATCACCATCTCATCACATCATCATCTTTCCCTCCTCTGTGGAGAAATGACTAACCTGTCAGCACAGCAGCCTTATCAGTGCTCTGTTAGCTTTATGGTGATATTTATCTGACCAGGCACTTTTCTTGGTAACTGATAAATTCTTACTGTCATCACACTCAGTGCATGTTACTGCAAAGAATGCCTGTCTTTCTAACAAAGAGATTTTCCCACGGCGCCTTGTTATCTGCACAGCTACCTCAGTGATTGTGAGAAGAGACTGCCATGAATTTTAATGCAAACTTGAATAAATCTGTTGACTTTAATACAACAAGCATCTTCTAACTTATTCCCTAACTCTTATTTACTGCCTTTAATTTTCAACTCTAACTAGCCACCTAGCCGTCACTGCTAACTCACCGATTTGGGGCATGATTTCCCAGCCGATGATTGGGTGTGCATGGCCTGATTAAAGGCTTACCACTAAAAACTATTTGTCCAAATTATCCTCAAGTGTTTTTGTGTCAGTATATGATGTTTTACTACCTCCTCCTTCTTCCAGATCAGGTGAACAGCCTCAACAGCCAAAGAGAGCGAGCAGACGTCACCAGCCGGATGTTTGCTGCCTTTACAGCTCACACGCTGCAATGTAAGTTGTGTCTAAGAACACATCATCTCGGCCATGATTTCAGCCATATTTCCTTTTCAGGGCAGCCAGCTGGTCGATTGTCCTCCATATTTGTTTTTCCTCTGAAGTCATGTTGGACTTGATCGCGCAGGGGACTATGTGTGGTCTGGGAGATTATTATGAAAAACAAAAAAAATCAGATGAAGCTGTCCTTATCTCTGTTGTCTTATCTTGTTTCCAAGATCAGTAGGTACTTGAAAATCATCGAGTGCACAGCTGGTGAAAAACGTGCTAAACACCACTTAACACTCAGTTAGCAAGCTGCCGTTAACATTTAGCTCAAAGCATTAATGTATCCAAGCTTGTGGAGCAGCTCCAGAGAGCTACCATTAGTCACAGACTTGATTTCATGTTTCCCACTTTACGTCATCAGCTTCACAGAGTGTGGTCCTATCCGGCAAGACTCTCAGATGTTGTGTCCACATCTGGACCATGGCATGCACATGGAAAACTGTCCAGCTAAGACAATGCAAGGCAGTAACAGTGAATAGTCAAGTCAGATGCTGAAATATATCAGCAACTAGACATGTGTTGGGCCTGAAGTTTCACTTTATCATCTGGGTTTGATCACAATGCTACAACAGAGCAAGATTAGCTTTCGTTTGAGGCTTGAGATCATGGACACAAAGGCTGCTTTTGTAACAGGTAGATGACCTTTGCTGCCTCTTTGCACTAAAAATCAATATGTGGTTGAAGTAACACACAGTTTAAACAGTGATGACTATCTTGTTTCAGTGGGACACAACAGCATTGTTCCTAATGTCCCTCAGATCTGGATTGTATTGCTCTATACTCTAACCTCATCCTTATGAAACTGGGTCGTAAGATGCTTGCACAATTGGAGACCTGGAGGACAGTCTCAGTATTAAGTGGGTTTATCAAAATAAAAGTGACCTTCCTGTCTAAGCAGAAAAATACATTGACTATAGTATTCATTGCAGCCTGAATAATGTGACCCACGGGACAACCATGTCCTCTATATTTGCAACAGTAAACTCACCATGGACACAGCTGTTACAGTAGGGAAGCAGGACGGGAGTGTAAACCATGTGATTTCCAGGAAAGCAGATATGGAGCTCCTATATAGGTTAAGTTTTATTTCAAGTATTCATAAGAGTGATCTGCAAAAAAGAAAAGAGGAAAGCAGGGGAATAGAAACTCATGCTGTGCAGATGAGGGAAGAAGAAAGCCCTGAGGCTGCTGTAAATACCAGCCCGACCATTTCACATGAAAATAAAACTGCACCTCAGAGGATTCGTCTGAACAGCCCTGGTGGAGAGTGGAGAGTGAGCATGGCCAACAGCTCCTGTTCCTCTGTGCACGCTTTGTGTTGTGGTTTTCTTTAAAAGCTGCAGTGGGTGGCAGCCAAACGTCCCCGAGGAGATGACTGACGTAAAGAAGATCGAACTGGGAGCAACACGTTTTCAGAATTACCACAGTTTTACCTGGATGCATTCACTTGTGACCCAGTTGAATTTAATTACTTCCTCACCCACAGGATGCATTTGTTCAGGTTGAGACTGGGATTTATCTTCCATTCTTTTGTTGTTGTTAGTTTTTTTTGGCCCCGACCTATCTGGGAGCTGCTGAAACATGGACACCAGTGCTGTAAGGTCAGAGGTCAGAGTTACCTCAGGGCCTAAGGACACAGAAAGCATCATGATTGCCTGAGTCAAATCCAACCCAGCAAGCACCAAATTATGCATATTTGTTTCTTCTGATGAGATTTGGATGAAATGAGTTAGCTTAGCATGAAGGCTAAAAGCTAGCCAACGCCAAATTAAGTAAATCAACTTAAGGCAATGACTAAAAAACAGGGTAGCAATGTCATGTTATTGTGCAGCTTTAGCCAAGTGAGGATCCTCCTGTTTCCTGTATTTATGACTTGTAAATACTTTTTCTCTAATTTACTTGACACGTGCACAACTATGCACCACGTAAAGGACAGAGAGTCAATGCTAAGCTGTTGTGAGCTAATGCTTTGGGTAACTTTAAACTGAACAGCTAGCTATTAACCATTTCTCTATCCCTTAAATGAGTTTATAAACATTATTTTAAGGTTGAAAATTACATAATGTTTGCTTTAAACTAAGACGTAAATAAAACCTAGTGACTTCCTTAGGACTTGAGAGTCAAAGATGAGGGACTCAGGACTTGAGAGTTCAGACAGTGACTTTGTCCCACCTCCGCTTCATGATAAGCTAAGCTAAGCTAAGATAACGATAGCCTTGATCCATCTTGTGGTCTTCATCTTTTCATCTCACTGTCAACAACAAAGCAAAGCGCCTCATTTTGAGCTGTTCTCCTACCATCAGTTAGCAGTTAGCGGCTTGTGCATGTGCAGTGAACCAGTTAAAGTCATTCAGAATACTTTGAAAGCTGTGTTTTTTCCCATCCTGGAGGAATGTGTGTTTATTATGAAGAAGACACAACAAACTGTGGGGATGAAGAAGACTTCCTGCCAGACAAACTCAGGGTGAAAATGGATAACATTTACCCTAGATTGTCTCTGCACTTGTGAACCTCTAACACAGATGGGAAATCTTCCAGCAGCACAAAGAATATTCACTGTAATATGATGATGCATGTTTTGTTCTGAAATGCCGACTTCCCATTTTAAAGGTCCAACATATGTTGGTGTCAGAATTTGTAATTGCAGAAGTTCCTTTGCACTTTATTCTGGAGAAAAGTGTTGAGTGAAATGAAACTCTCCATGTGCGACTTACTTCTTCCCTGGAAGATCTTGTGCATTGTTTTGGTTTGTTTGTGTCCACTCACAGTGAGACATTACTATAGAGGAACTGCTGTGGGTGACCCACCACCACCACCGCCACCACCACCGCTGCTGTCTGCTGACCTGACCCTCTGCACTCAGACAATGCAGGATATAATAATGTCTCTTTTTTTTTAAGTTTTAATCATGGACAACAGCATGTGATCAGTAATTAGAAGCTGCAGCAGCTCCATCAGAAGATGCACCATGCAAATACCCTAAGTTTCGTTTTGTGTTGTTGTTTATCTGCGGTGCAGAATTACTGTAAAGATCCAGTTCAGGCTTGTTTGTGGAGTTTTGAAGCGTGGCCAGTGTAGTCTGGTGTCATTTACTGGAGCAGTTGTTCTTCTGTGTGTGTGCATGTGTGTTTTCTTAATCTTTTCAAGCGTGGGAAATATGTAGAGCCCATTCCTGAAAATTTGTGGCTTGGCTTTTTTCTTTTTTTGCAGCTGTGACTATGTATCGCAGGCAGAACACTGATTTGTGATGACTGATAAAGGACCACTGATTTTACACATTTGAATGGTGCTCTGTTTTTGGTTTACCTTAATCTCACACACCTTGGATGTGGATTTGTCTGGACTTGGGGATTTGACTGTTATATTAAATTAGATTGAAACATAAAAGCTGCAGGTGAGTCCATGAAGCCACCGCAGGGCAGGTCATAAAGGCACGCTATACTTTTCTCCACAAAAACAGCAGCACTGAGCTTCTATTGAACTGAACAACAATGGATGAACTTTCTTCCCAACTGTCAATAAGAAAAAAAGAAGAAGAAGAAGCTGATTTTCAGGTCGGACATAATTTGATTATTGAGTAATAATGTTTTCTCCCGTGTGGGGGATTTTTTTTTTCCATTGCCAAGCCTTAAGTCAGCACAATAAATGCTTTTGATTACAGGAGTCAATGCACAAAAATGTGACAAAGGTCTGGCTGACAGGAGTCGTTGTTTGCACTGGGATGGGCAGAGCAAGGCAGCTTTGATTTGCTATACCAGCAAAAAGTTTCGTTTTTGCTGGCTGAGGTTACAGTGGTTTGCGGTTCATGTTGTTCAGAGTAAATCAAACCAACCGCAGGGTGGTTTTGATTCAGTCACAACACCGGAGGGAGAGCTGCCGCCACCTAGCGCCCTGCTCTTGATACTGCACGTGAATACATGTTTGGAGATTGTGTTGTGTTTTGTTTATGCAAAGTGAAAATCTGTGGAGCGAGTCGGATCAGAGGACGTTCAGGTCAGGTGCTCAGGTAACATGTTTGGTTCAGGTTGGAGGGAGGTGGTGCAGCGAGTTCAGGATGAGTTAGAATAAACTTTATCTGTTGTAGACCAAAGGTTCCTAAGCTGTGGGCTGCGGCCCCCTAGTGACCAGTGGCGGTACTACAACCAGGGCCAACACATCATTTACAAAACAGTAAATATGTCTATAATACATTGAAATAAATACATATATATAAAGAATATGTTGTGTGTGTGTGTGTTTTTTTAACAAACAAACAATAAAATGATCAAAAACAGGAGATTATTATAAATTTTCTGCAGATCTCAATTCAATTCAATAATACACTGTTGCCTATGAAGTTGGAATAAAATATATATATTTTAACCTCTTCTCATGAAATGATTGTGACAATGTGATTTATTCTTGATAAAGTGTATATTTGCTCAAACATTATTGATCATCAGCAATAACAACAACAATAACAACAACAACAACAACAACAACGGTTATATAATAATAATAATGGTTATTATTATCATGGTGGGGTGTCTTCCTTCATGCGTCCGACAGATGTCAGCTTCGCCCTGCAGATGTGGCCCGGGCCCGGGCTTGAGAGGAGGAGGATGCTGTTTGGAGGAAAATCAGCGCTGGGACGAGCTTATTTGGATGTTGAGGAAAAATGGCTACCGGCAGAAGGAAGGAGAGGGAGCAGTGAGCACCGTGGGGGATTTAAAGCATCGTGTGTGACATATGGATATACACGGAGCGCCCCGCATCGACTTATTCGACACATTGGAGCTTATCGTCCGCGTCAGAACCGAAGAATTTAGCCGTAAACGCCGCTCACTGGTGAGTGTAAGGCGGATACAGCAAAGACACACACACACACATATACACACACAGACACGGATCCCCGGAGTAGGCTAGCTAGCATTGAGCTGCTAACTGGCTAGCATGGGAGTTAGCATACACAGGAATGTGCATCTCGGCTCTGCGCTGACGTTACTTTGAACCACTGCAACAGTCCAAGCTAATGTTAGCATGTCAGCAGCACACACATAAACACACACACACACCTATCAACTGTTGATGACAGCGTTGTTTTCATGTGCAGTGTGTGTGTTTTAATTGAAGGCCACACAGTTGGACACACGGACGCCACCGTCTTTAGCCTGACAGTTGTCGTTCAGATGCTGCGCTTGGCTAAGTGCGATCAGCTGGTCGCTAGCTAACCGCTGTAAGCTAACGACGTAGCCCGGCGGCGTTTCGGGCTGCTACACGTTACAGGCTCTGGGTGATGTTTGTGTTGTGGTGTGTTATCGATCCAGTGGAGCTTCTGTTTTCTCTCTACATATATATACACACACACACACGATGATTTATCTGATTATAAACAAACACACACAGGAGGGAGGTGGACCACAGGGGCCGTCAGTGACCGTTAGCTACAGTATATGTGACGTTAGCTGGGTTTATTTATGACTGGCCGTGTCCGTGGTGGACACACAGGAGCTGCTCTGTCGTTATACGATCACCGATAATCGGCACTGGTTTGATAAATAAACAACAATGACTGGCGTTTTCTCGCCTGTGTCACGGTGGCTGACTCCAGATCACCTGAGTGTGGCCAACTGGTCAGCGCATTGTTCCTCATTATCTCACGCCTGACTGACTGCATACATGCATACATGTACATACATGTTTGTTTGTATGTATGCGTGGAGCTAACAACCAAACACAGCCAACCAGCTCAGCCTGGTGTGGGTTTCTGGGGTGAAATGTGGCTTATGATGCAGTTAGTGTTATTACAAGCCAGTGTCATGTTGTTGTGTTTGCATTGTGTCCAGATCAGACCAGGAATATGCAGGTTTTCCCCCCTTTCTGTAGCACATACCTCCACAGCTTGTGGCTAAGCTAATCAATGCATAGTTCAGGTGCATTGGAGCAGAATAGGAGGACATAATGACTAGGTGAAAACTGCAGCTCACCTGGGGCCTGTAGGTGAGTTCATTCAGACCAATATCACTGTTTTCCCAACCTTGACTGACACTTTCATGAATGAGACGTTTGAGTATCAGCTTATGTAACTGGGTCTCAGATCCTCCGTTGACAGGGAGAAACAATGGCTGCGTGTGGCTAACACATCTTAATCTGCCCCAATTACATACCTGTGTCTATTCATAATTCACGCCAGCGTCATTCATTTACATCCTCATCAGTCACACTTAACAGCAGCGTAGCGTGTGTTAACATGCTGCTCGGTTGTTTACCCCGGCTGTCTCATGCTTTTTAAGGTTTCGACCTGCAGGAAACACAGTCATCAGGCTCTGTGTGAGCTGTGCTGTTGGCCCACATGGTCACACTGATAACAATAATCATAATTTCTGGAGTTTTTTTGCCTCCAAAGTGACAATTCAGAGCTGGATGTGCTTTACCCAAGTGGTATTTACTGCAGGTCTGCTCCTTTGTTCAGAGCCGTGCAGCGATGAGTGAGGTTTTCAGGGTTTCAGGAGGAAGTGGCTGTGACTGTGGAGAGTCAGTGCACTGCTTTGTCAAAATGCAGAAGTCTAGCAAAGATTATTTTAATTCAACCACCTTTTAAAAGCTTTTTTACTTTTGCTCATTAAAGGGATATTCCAACGTAAACGTAACCCATTTTTCTCCACGAGCTAGCAGCCGCTCGTAGCCTCAGATGATGCTCAGAACGGCACCAAACGTCATCAACGGGACAAACAGGGTCCCGGCACATAAAACGAGGCGTCAAACATCTGCTAGCTTTGCCTGGTTTCTATAGGAAAGAGATGTAAACAGAAATCGCCTCCAGCTGCTTGCTGGTTGTAGGAAAAGCCCTGACGAGTCGATCACCGAACGCATCAGGGTTCCTGTCTGTTTCTAACTATAACTAGCGAGTGTTGACAGGGAAATGAACAGAGTCGAGTTGCTCTGACTATCACAGTCAGCTTCTCTACTGCAGTCGGTAATCGACTCGTCGGGGCTTTCCTACAGCTCGCCAACGGTCCAATGATCTCCACACTCCTGGCAGCCGGGCCTTTTATAGGAGACTTGACTGACAGATGGACGGACGTTACTGTCTCTTCATGCCATCAACCACCTTCGGGAGAGTAACTGATGATCATCTGAATTGCTCTAATCTAATGTAAAAACCCTGATGTGGTCGAGTGGCTGTCGACGTGTGGGCCGGCCTGCCTCTGTGACATTTGGACACTAAGTGAGTTTAGACCTGCAGACAGACAGGCCCCTGTGTGAGGAGGACGATCTGGTGTCGTGCGCACTTGTACTTGAACGATTAGTTGATTATCTTGATGACTGTCAGATGATTGTTGGACAAAAGCAGCTATTTAAAGAGGAACCATGTAAGATTTCTACCTTCATTAAACAGCTTCAGAGTAATGGGGATGGTTAGAGAGTGGATTAGCGTAGCTCCCCTTTAACGCAGTTTGACCACGACCTCTTAGAGTCTAGATCGACCAGATCAGCAAAAATCAACCGGTGCCGCTGTGGGATTTTTAGGGTTAATAGGGTTTAACGATAAACAACTTTTATTCTTCAGCTCACTGCGAGTAAAAATCAGTGGAAAGAGGTGAAAACCCTCTGATGAGTGATCGTCCAGTTCGTTTTCCTGCAGCGTTGAGTGGATCAAACCACAAACGCTGACATTTCTACATTAAACCAGACAGTTTGTAGTTCACCTGCAAAGTTAGAAAACCCTGGCGTTTATTATTTAAAGGAGAAGCGCGGTTTTTTACAACCTGGACCTTATATCTGACATAATATACGGACGTTTACTCACACAGATTACGATTCAGAGTCCATCGGACGATGTTTAGATCCGTTCGAGAGCCGCGTACGTCCATACAGTGGGAGTGGTCAGCGCACCGTGAACGCAGCCTCTAAATAACAAGCTGAACTTCATCCAACTGGTCATTTTGTTGGGGACATTGTGGAAATACGCTGAAACGAACCATAGTGTATTAGCAGTTAGCAAACTCACAGAGATGACACCATCATCCAGTTCAGAGGTCAATAGGTCAATCTACAGACCCCCCCCCCCCCCGGATGACGAAGGGAAAAGCACTAGTGAATCATAACAAAACACTGGTGAAATGAACGAGTGTCGCGGCAGATGATGCGTCATTAGAGGCTGGATTCACGTTTTTTTTTTTTTTTATCCCAGAAATAAGATCCAGGTTGTAAAAAAAAAAAAAAATGGCGCTTCTCCTTTAACAGCGTTGAAAAACCCAAAGAGCTGTCTGTCGTTTTCCATGTGGTTTAAACACAACCAGGCCGAAATATTTCACATGAAACTAATTACATGGAAAGGAAAACAAGAGAGTGTTGAAATGTTCCTGCTGCTGCCAGCCACCAGGAAGTGTGAAACGTCTCACATTAGCCCACTTTTAGCCCACTAAACGTCGCTCGTGTTGTTGACGGAGGGAGCGCTACACGCCGGAGTTTCCTGGTCTCGTCACCGAGGCGTGAACATACAACATACAAACGTATGTTGGCAGCACATGTACTGCTGATTAACTTGAGTTCAGAGCTCAGTATGTTCAGCTCAGGCTGTTCAACCCACGGCGCCTTCAGTACCTGATGTTTCCTGTGCTTCACCGAGGCTTTGCTTTAAAACCCGCCGGGGGTTGAAGGTACGAAGAAGTGAAGTGACTTCCTTTCATCTGCCTCGATCCTCGCTCGTACGCACGTTCGACGCCGACGGCAGCTGGAGGTGTGAGACTTTCTTGTCACCGGTTGGGTTTTACTCCCCGTCATCCCTCTCCGTCTCCATCCGTGTTTTCTCCTTTGTTATTGTCGTGCGTTTCTCTCCAGGGGAGCGGAGGAGTTGGAGTCGTCGTTGCCGCACGCGCTGCTTTGATCTGCGTCGTTTGCGGCTTCCTGAACCATCAACTTTCCACAACAGTCACTACTAAACGTCGCCATGGTGATGTGGTGGGTTGATAATAATATATGAGTCCCATCGTGTGCCCTCTCTGTTTCCCTCCACCAGATCCAGATGTGTTTATCATCTGGATCTGGCACCGTGAACATGATCAGACTGAAGGTGCTTTGTGTAACGACAGCCGTCCCCCCCCCCCCCCCCCTTCAACAGCCCGTCACATTGTTCAGAGCGGTGCGTTCGTGTCAGGTCACGTGCAGCGCGGCGCTCGGTGTTTATTGATTAAACCATGAAAAGCTGGAACAAACTGATTGATATTTGTACGTTGGCGACTTGAAGTTGTTGTTTTTTTTTGTTTTTTTTAAGGGACAGAAGTGAACAGTGTTGTTTATTGATGTTGCCATGACAACAGCTGTCGGGCTCCAGTTGGAAACAACAACAACAACAACGACGAAAAAGTTCTCCTGAAATAAATCAGACCAAGATTTTAGACTAATGCACACAAACAAATAAGGATCACCATCTGTGTGTGTGTGTGTGTGTGTGTGTGTGTGTGTGTGTGTGTGTTGTGCACATTGCGAGGCTCTTGTTATTGATTAAGTGAAGCTACATTAAAACCTGGTGGATAATGCAGAACAAGGCCAAATGCTAGTTTTCCTCTCAGTGCACCAAGTGAACTCTCTCAGGCCAGCCTGTGTGTGTGTGTGTGTGTGTGTGTGTGTGTGTGTGTGTGTGAAGACGCCATGTCAGGATGTCAGGCTCTAGACTTAAAAGTCATAGTTCACCGGAGAAGACGCAGTGTGCAGTGATAAACCAGGGGAGAGTTAATTCTTAATTAACCCCCCGGGGAGAAACGGCGTGTGCACGTCATGAGAGTAAACACGGCTCTGAAACCACTGTCACCACACACATCCCATAATATAAACACATGCACAGTGTATGAGTGTGTGTGTGTGTGTGTGCCATGAAGTGTGCACACAGCCGTCACGTCAGCTGCACATTCATGACAATAATCATGGGAGTTGTAGTTTTTTATTCCCGTCGAGTCTGTGACTGTGAGTTAGCAGGTGGCTAGCAGTGTTAGCGGTTAGCATTGAAGCTCCCACGTGTTTGCGTGTACTTTAACTTTAATGTATATTATTGAGTGTGTCCACAGCTGTGCGTACGACACCAGCGCTGGTTGTCGTGGCGACGGATGGATCCCTTTCCTCAGAGATGCTCTGTGTTGATTTGTGTGTGTTGTCGTGGGGTCAGAGGACACGCTCCACGCTTCCTGTTGAAGCGCTCGTGTTGAAGGTTTTTTTTTTCCCAGCTGTGTTTATTAACTTGCGTGTGATGTTCACACACCGGCTCCTTGACGACCTTAAATCTGAGCTTCGCTCTTATTAGTGTGAACTGCATTATTTATGGAAGATATCAGTGGTGTGAAATGCTGATCTCTGATCAGTGTCTGTGGAGCTGCCTTAATGAGGCCAGGGGTTAGGAGCCGTTCGACTCACTGAGAAGCCCCGAGGCTGTTCGAGCACAACAGGTCTCCTGTTACTGCACGCTTCTTCTTCACTGCTCTGCTGCATGTTCAGCCTCCATGCTGCTGCTGCTGCTGCTGGTGATGGTGGTGGTGGTGGTGATGGTGGTGACGGCCTCATTTCCTCATACGGCCCAGCGTGTCCCTTCACCTCAGTGTCGTCCTCAGTGAACCACAGGACTCGTGGGTTCCCAGGCTGGTCCAGTACCAGGCTCCGGGAGAGGAGGAGGGGGGGGTGGTTCGGTTTCTTTCAGCCCTGTGACTTTTAGAGCGAGTGTGAAACTCCTCCCCAGGTCGCAGCAGGTTTACGACAGGTTTGTGAATCTGAGCGTGGAGCCTGAAGTGTGACCTGGTCCGACCGACCCACAGATATTGAACTCACAGTCGTCCCTCACATAACGGATGAGTGTCATGTTTTCATTCATGTGCTAGCTAGCCTAGCTCGTAGCCACCGGTGGAGCAGAGGTGGCCGTGTGGGGCAGCTGTGGAGCCCTGCAACAGAAAGCACATCATCATCATCATCATCGTCAGTGTTTGTGGTGAAAGAGCAACAAGCCGACTTTCTCTTCTCTCCACTTGCTGCCTCTCTGTCTGCGTCTCACAGAGCAGCTGATGTCAGAATAATGTGGAGTTAATGTGAAGTCCGTGGGGCCTGGACGCACGTAACCACGACTAAATCCCCTTATGATGCATTTTTAATGGTCCTTGCCACCCCCCCACCCCCCTCCCCCTTTCCTCCCTCATTCCTCCCTCATTCCTCCCTCCCCCCCTACCCTTCTGGTCTAAATGGTACGCTCCTCTCGGTGTGACGGCCATAGCCACCACACACTCCTCCTCCTCCTCTTCCTCCAAAGCCCTGTACACCCCACCCGGTGTCAGGGGGGGATCAGCTGTGCCAGTCCCGGCAGGCCACACACACACACACACACACACACACACACACACACTCTCTCAGTGCGCTTTCTGGCAAACAAAGCCCCTGGCACTGCCAACGGAGACGAGCCATGCCTCCGCGCTCAGCCTCTCCTCCTCTTCTCACGCTGCCGTGAGGGGGAAGGCATGACACCATTGTCGTCGTCTCCACCTCATCAACGGGACGACAGCTCTTTTTTTTTTTTTTTTTGGAGTCGCTCTGTCCGTTTCTACTGGAATATACATCTCTATATGTTTCTTCCTCTGTGATCTGCTGCCGCTGAGTTGAGATGCTGGCTGAACGCAGGGAGAACAGCAGGTAGGGGAAAAAAAATACAAACCAAGAGGTGGGTGCTGAGCCTGTCTCCGTGGCGACCAGCTGATAACTTGTGAAGCTGGTTTATTGTCATTGTTGGTGTCAGAATAACCAGGTTGTTTAACGTTGAGGCTGTTTGCTGGCGTGGCCGATCGCTGGTCGTGCGGTGAGCTTCGGTTGTCACCGTCATCATCATCATCACCACCATCGAGCGGCGAGGGCTGCAACAGACGGAGCTACTGTATCTGTAACCAAACACCCTGATGTCTCTGTGGAGCTGCCGGGTGCAGGATGAGAGAGGAGCTCCGGCTTAACAAGGCTGCATTTAACTTTGAACCACAAGAGCAGAGAGCAGTGACGGCTGTTTGATTCTGTGTGTGTGTGTGTGTGTGTGTGTGTGTGTGTGTGTGTGTGTGTGTGTAAAGTTGTTGCTGATGCGTCCACACAACATCTTTGAATGTGAGAGTGACTGGCAAAGGTTAAGGATGTAGAGAGCTCACCTTCAGACACATCGAGTGCCTCCAGTAGCAGCCGTTGACAGAGATGGAGCGGCGGCCATGTCTGCAGACACCCCCCCCCCCACACACACAGCAGCGCCTCCTGCCGTCTCCCTGCTGTTCCACAGAGCACAGGTTGTAGGAAAAGTTTGTCGTGGAGTTCAACTTGTGCACATGATGCACCACCAGGTGTTGTTGTGTTGGTTAATGCTCATGTGTGAAACGACCTAAGGTAAGATGAGGGACGTCCTGCACCGTCACCGTCAGTGTCCTGCGACTGTGTGTGTGTGTGTGTGTGGCTGAGCAGACGCAGGTAGAGTTTATCCGGTGACGGGTGGTAACAGCCTGTGAGGACGACACCCCCAGGGCCTTGTTTGCTGGAGGCCTAAACAGATATCCGGTGACGAGGCGGCCGGTCGCTCTGGTCCTGTCTGGACTTGTTGGACACGAGAGCGTTTCCTGGCCCGTGTCTGGCTCGTGTTACACTCACACAGGTCAGAGAGCAGCTGTTAATTAAAGGCTCCTCATCCTCCTCAAACTCCAGCTTATGACATATGAGAGGTGTGACGTGTGTTTGGTTCTGTTTCAGTGAATAATGAGAGGTTTTGTGTCACGTGACCTTCAGAGGGCACCACCTGTGGTTGTGGAGCATCACCAGGTCTCCAGCTTTTTTTTTTTTACTTTTCCTCAAATTAGCATTTTGTTTTACAAGTTTGGGTTTTATCTAACACTCATGTCAACCCAGTTTATCTTTTTTCCTTTCTTCTTCTTCTTCTTCTTCTTCTTCTTCTTCTCCGTGGAGCAGCGCAGCTTCCTCCTACTCCCCGTAAAACTGTCAGACATGCAGGAGACGCTGCTGTGATTACATCACCTTCTCCAGAGGAACAACCACACAAGTCCTTTGAAGAGTCGGGCTTTTCCAGGGCATTAGCTGCCTTCATCTCCCAGGAGTTAGAGCTAACTGTGTGAGACGTTCATTGAAGCTGGCGTCCGCTTAAAGAGAATGCTTTGAAAAAGACTGGAGGGCCAAGAAAGAGGGGATCAGCTCCCCGCTGCCACTCACTGATTTCTGGCTGTGGCCTGACCAGAGCTGCACAGACTCACAGTGTAGAGTCTTTAGCTTCAGGTTGTGCAGTTTTTCCTGATTCCCTTTAAAGATTGAATGTTTTTTGGGCCCAGAGACAGTGAAGGGAGGGAAGGGAGAGAGCTGACGGCTTTATCAAAGAGTCCAGCGTGGATTTACTGCTGCATCAATAAGCTGCACCTTGAAGACAGTGAAGGCATCAGGCTTGACTTTACATCACTCTCCTAACTTTGTAAAAGCTTGTCGCTCTGTGTTTGTTGCCGACCTGCCTCATGGATCAGCTCCATTATCCCACATCCGATCTGCATACGGGACATACGGTGCATCTCTGGTAAAAAAAAAAAAAAAAAAGCAGGGCTCCACAGGTTCTTTGGCACACGGCGTTAAAACAGACAAGCCCGGCTCTTCCTCTCCACCATGACTCCTGCAGTTTCACATCTTTGTTTTGCGTCACATGACTGTCAGGAAGCGATGCCAGCGCTGATTCAAAGAGCCGATGAGCTCAGAGGCGTCTGATGGTGACGGTTTAGTACCAGTTCTCAAATCCATCTCTGTTTCTAACCCTCATCAAAGCTGCTGTCTCCAGCTAGTGCAGCACACACACACACACACACACACGCAAGGTCTGCTAGCATCTGTTTGATGTTAATTTCGCCACCACAGGTTGTGTGTTGTGTTTGCACCAGATCACATGACAAACCCCTCCGACCAGCAAAGGCCACGCACTTTTTTTTTTGCATGTGTGCTCCTCGAAGCTGTAGACTAAAGAAGAAGAAGTATAATAGGAGCGGTCACATGTCTGCAGCAGGCGGTGTGAATGTCCCCCTCCTCCCTGGCGCTGGGTATGCAGTGGGCTGTCTGCTTGCATAGGTCAACTGCAGGACAAAGAGACAGAGACGAGCTATAAATCAGCAAGGTCTAAACCTGTGTGGTTATATTAGGACACACACACACACACACACAAAACAAACCAAACAGCGCGGAGCTGCTGGAGGTAACAGAGCTTCATGTGGAAGCTGCTAAATTTCCGTCCCTCTGATGCGTGTCCAGCTTCCTGCAGGAGCGTCCACTCTCTCGGAGAAGATGGTTTCACACAGTGGAGGAGCGCTGCGCTGCCAAAGGTGTGGGCATCTCGTTGTTTTTCCTGGCTGTGTTTCATTAAAAATGGATCACACACACACACACACACACACACACACACACACACACTGATCTGTGAAGTGAAACACATCCATGTCCGACCTCGTCTCCCCGAACAGAAGGAGAAAAATGCTAATCATAAGGTTTAATACTGATAACGAGGCCCTGTTTTCTCCGGCGCCGCGGCCCGTTGAGCAGATGGAGGCCACGGAGAGCAGACAGGGAGTTTCATCCTCCGCCCGTGTTTGTGGAGTCGCACCTGAACCGTTGATTTTTGTTGTTGCTATTTGGAGCATCAAACCCTTTGTTTTCACACTCGACTGCATAGATAAGAGCCACCAGCTCCTCTGAGGCGACGCTCTTAGCTCTTACACTACTATACTGCTGCACACACACACACACACACACACACACTACGTTTATTTTCCACCTCTCTTGACTTTCAGTTCTTAAGAGAGGGAGGCGCCACAAACAGATGAGTCTCTCAGGACGCGCCGCTGCTGCTGCTGTTGCTGTGGTGGTGGTGGTTCAGTGACGTCCTCTCTGCTTACCAAGTAGGTGGAGTGAGTTGTAATCCTGCGTGTGTGTGTGTCTGCGGATCACCTCCCTCCTCCGGCTCGGCCTTATGCTGAGTCGTACGACATGTGTTTGACCCAGTTTGCCGTCCCGGCCCCGCTGGGCTCCGGCGCTACCATTCTTCCTCGGCCCGGGCCCCTCTGGTCTGCTTCAGTGGCTCTGTCCCTGTGGTACAGCAGCGGGGCCAACAGTCAGCATTGTTCGCTGATAAATGCTGGCTTTGATCTGATCTGGGACACGTTACAGTGCAGGAAAAAAAACAAACAAAACCAGAAACATGGTGGAGTGTTTCAGCTTGAACGCAGCTCGCAGGGCGATCACCTGGAAGAGGAAACAGGAAGTCGTCACAGCAGCGACGGGCCGTGTGACTCTGAGCGTCACACTTCGGTCTGTAAACTACAACATACAGTGTGTGTGGTGGTGTTTGTGTTCCACAGACAACACAGGAAACTCTCCTGGGTGCAGGTGTGTGACGTAGGTGAGGTGTGTGTGTGTGTGTGTGTGTGTGAGGGAGCTGAACAACTGACTGCATCGTCACGCTGTCAGGATTTTAAAGGGTTGAAGCGTCACAGTCTGAATGACAGTCAGTCAGGTCGTACGCTGACCAGATCCTAGACGACTGTGATTATCTGTCATCATCATAACCAAAACACAGACAGGACCAACGTACCATCGGAGGCGCGGATCTTTCAAAATAAGAGCCAGGCTTTTCCTCTTGAGACGTTGTGTGTGTGTGTGTGATCAGAAGGATCTCCTCTCCCTGGTGTCACCACACGACAGTAGATACCAGCTGCACTCGTATTTGCCCCCTGAAGCCCAGTGAGCCTCAGATTAGTCTTTATGACACTGTGTGACAACAACAGCGCCACGGAGGGAAACTCTGGTTCCTGAGGTCGTGTCTGCAAATTCAAGTTCATGGTCGTTCAGTGCGATACAGTAACGTAGAAGTGTGTTATGTGACTGTCCAGGTGACGCCATGTTGTCCGGCAGGATGATTCAGCTTCTGTTGTAATGTTGGGATTCACTCGCTGAGACTTTCCGATCCTCTCCAAACACAGATCCTCTGGCTGCTGCTCTCTCTGCGTTTCCTCATTCCTCCTTCTTCACAGTGAAACTTGCAGCTTTAATTTCAGGAAGCTGGATATTTTTAACCCGACCAACTGACCGACCGACCGACTGACTGACCGACTGACTGACCGACTGACTGACTGACTGACTGACCGTCCGTTTCTGCTTCTGGTTCCTCACTTTTTTTTTTTTTTTTGTCCTCCTTGCCTTGGCAGATTTTCAACGAGCTCGTCTGTGTCTCCGCCGGAGTTTCCAGTTTAGCAGCAGCTGAAGACGGGCTTTTCTGCTGATGCTGCTCAGGCTACATCTTGATCGCTTTATAACCCCACTGCTGGTGCGCTGCCTCTGCCAAATGTGCAGCAGATCTGTGGCTCTTTTTGTTTTTTCTTTCTTTTTCCAAAGCCTCCAACCAGCTAAATATGCAAACACACACACACACACACACACAGTATATGGAGCGTGTGTGTCTCAGTGCCGCCTGTGGCCAGCCCATCCACTCACCGGGTGATTCAGTTTGTTTTATTTACGATAAGCGCCGTCATGTGGGTCGGGCGGATTATTAACTGATATAAATGGGACGTCGGAGCCAAACGTCGACACAACGAGGGGAAGCTGATGCTGAGAACGTCTCTGTTATCTCTTCAGTACTGGGTCATATAATGACAGTGATCAACCTTTACCTCCGCAGACCTTTGATCAGACGTACTGTGGATCAATAATCGGGTCATATTAAGAGGCTCCTTATTTATAAATGTAGTTTTCCAGGTCGGCGTCAGCCAATCAGAAGAGAGGAGGCTCTGAGCCTCTTTCACCCTGAGGTGACCACCTTTCTTTGAGCCGCACGTCGTCCCTGTTGCACTTTTTTTTTTTTTTTTTTTTTGTCAGTACATCATATAACTTTTCCTTTGTTGTGTAACTTCCTGTTCGGACTCCAACAAACTGCTGACTCGGTTTCCATGGTAAAAAAAGAAAACAGACCCAGACTGGTTGTTTGTCTTTGCAGCTCAGCTTGTTCTATAAATGCAGCGTGGAGTCTTTTTTATGGCACGTGCTGATCATCGTTATCTCAGTTGACTTACATCCAAACAGACTGAACAGACCGGCTGCCACATTTACAGCGCTGGTCACAGTGCACGCCCTTCACGCCGCTGCACAGCTGCCCCCCCCACGGTGCAGAAATGTACAACTTTTTGTTCCAGCTTCATTTAAGTTGAGCTTTAAAAAGCCTCGAGTTAATCACCCGCCTTTGTGACTTCCTGTGGTTCTGATCTCACTTCCTCTTATAAGTAGAGAAAAGGAGAAGCAGTGGTGTGTTATCAGTCAGTGTGGAGAGTATTTTTAACTTCAACAACTTTCTTCCAGCCTGTATTTCCTTATATTCTCACACTTTATATTCTTTCTCTACACAAACCTGTCAAGTTCAGCTTCGTCTGTAATGAGTGAGAGCGTGCGACTGCTGAGTTGCAACAGAGAGGCTGGACGTCTGCTGTTGTTGTTTTGGGAGGTTACACAGTGTCAGGTTTTCTCCGGTGTCTTATCTCAGACAGGCAGGGCGCAGGGCGGCTGAGCCGGGTGTGAGCGTATCGCTGCCAACGCAGGCTCTGTTGTAAATGTCAGACCCTTCAGCCTTTCCAGGTCTTTGTCTCTTTTGATCTCCATCGTGCCTCAGTCGTCCCACCTGTGAAATTCCCACTTCTCACACTGAGAGACAGAGGTTTCACGTTTTGACTTTGGATTTCTTGCTTTTGGGATGTCGGTGGCGTTGATAACCACAGAGGGAGCCCTGAGCTCCTTCCTGCACACATGAGACGATGCGTTAACATCTAGAAACCTTCTCCCTTTGCACTTTTTTTATCAAAGTTTCATTGGTCCTGCAGCGACGGAGGTATCCCAGAATGCATTTTGCACCAAGCAGCGACAGGGGAGAAGAATCTGAACCGGGAAACAAATGATCATTTTTCTCAACCAGGTGAATGTGTTTAACGATCCATGGTATAAATGCGTGTTAGCCTGCGCCTGATCACAGGGACCGTAAGTGTTCAGTTTAGATGTGGGTTCACCCAGAGGGCAGCCGCTCGCTGTGTGTGTGTGTGTGTGTGTGGGGCAAAAGGCAGAGCCGGGGAGCAAAGCCTTCAGTCTGGGGTAATTCAGTTAGCGTGTGCGGACGGCGCCACGTTCCTGCAGATCAGGAGGTTCCTCTGCAGCGCCGCTCTGTCTCCTCCTGGGGCCATTACGCTGCTCTTCACGTCCTCGCCGTCTTTTATGGCGGCTCTCAGAGAGAGGACAGGGACAGGGACAGGGACAGGGACGGGGGGGGGGGAGTCGATGGTGAGGTTGTTGAGATGCCGGTCATGAAACGTCAGACCTTGAACATGAGACAAACGGACAGAGGACGAACGACGGCCGGTGACAAACCTGACGTTTGGTGTCGGGCTGAATATTTAATCTGTGACTTGATGACCGATGACAGGTGAAGTGTCATCATGGCACCTGTTGGTGGGCGGGACATATGAGGCAGCAAGCGGACATCTTGTCCTCAAAGTTGATGTGTTGGAAGACGCAGGAAAAACGGGCAGTGTCAGGATTTGACCCGATTTGACCAGGACGACCGGAGCAGAACATGCAGTGGTCAGGATCTATCAACAGGGAACAGCGTGAACCTCAGGGTCAAAGGTCAGGGGTCAGGGGTCAGGGGCTGGTTCGGATCCAGATTTGTTTAGACTGCACAAAAGAGGAATATTTTCCTCGTGCTGAGCGACGCATGAAGGCGGAGCGTCGATCAATAAAACTTTATTTATAGAGCACTTCACATGCAGAGACATTAAAACACTTTAAATACATGTGAACAACAACGTTTCCCTTTTTGTCATAAAATAAACATCTTGGTCCGTGGATTCGGAGAAAGACGCGTGTGTTGAGCAGGTGATTGATCCTCAGATCGAGCCTCATCACCAAACTGACGGTTCGTCATGATCAATACGCTGCAGGACTAATACACGTGCTGCTGATGTTAATGTTGTAAGGAAGTGAACTTTGTTTTGGTTTTTTGCCCTGAGCGTTGCCTTCAGGTGCAAAGGTTGGAGTCATGATGAACCCTGGACGTCTTGTGCTCCATATGATTTCAAAAGTAGGTCAAGTAGAGTCCAGTGGTTGGAGTAATCGTACGCCCCCTGAAGGCTCCTACTTCATCATGGGGGGGTTGTAAATGAGAGACTCTCTTGTCTACCTCAGTCACCAGTGTCCGTGGACCCTTGAGCAAGAGGCGGGATGCTGGAGGAGGAAGAAGAAGCTTGTACAGAGAGAGAAAGACGAGCGACGCTCCAGTCGGCTGGTTCTGTTTTTATCAGTGGATGTTTATCTGTGTCGTACGTGGGCTTTGCTGCTCGGCGAGGTCTCCTAGCAACCGTCTTAAAGATGGTCTGCAGAGAGGTGCATGTGTGGAAACACAACCGTGCTGTGACGGAAGAGAAGCCTCACCTGCAGAAACAAAGATGGCCGACCCATCACCATCATCATGACCACTGGGTTCCTACAGCAGCCCATGTGTCCACAGTTATTGATCCCTGGTGTAACAGACTGATCGGCTCCCAGTCGTCTCAGTTTCAGGACGATGAGAAACCATGTTCAGACTTTTTTTTGTGTCTTCAGACTTTGCAGGTGAACTTGTCTGGTTTCAGGTGTGTGTTTGTGGTTTGATCCACACAACCGTGTGTTAAACCGTGTTATTAATCCTCCCTCCTCTCTCCTCCCTCCTCTCTCCTCCCCCCACAGGGCTGCCTTTGCCCTGACAAAGCCGCTCAAGATGAACATGGTGAAGAGGATCATGGGGCGGCCGAGGCAGGAGGAGTGCAGCCCCCAGGACAACGCCCTGGGCCTGATGCACCTGCGGCGCCTGTTCTCCGAGCTGTGCCACCCTCCTCGCCACATGACCCAGAAGGAGCAGGAGGAGAAGCTCTACATGATGCTGCCTGTGTTTAACAGGGTGAGTCCCGGCGCTCTGTGATGATGTGTCAACACCTGTGTGGACGGGATTCAGATCCTGTGGTTAACTGGTCATTTCCATACACACCTGGCTACACGGCGTGTGATTCTGCAGCCTGCAGTTAGATGTGATGGAAATCACCTGGGCCACCTGTGCAGCAGGTGTGTGCTGACCTGACCTCTACTGTCACAGATATGCACTGTGTAACTGACCAGAGTGCAGTGTGGGGTCAGCAGCTCCAGCATTAAATCTGATCCTGAGCTGCCTGATGACAGACAGGCACACACACACACACACACACACACCTGGTGCACACAGGTGTGTAGGAGAGGTGTGTGTCAACGCTGTGTCTAATGGAGAAGCCACAGACTGCAGCAAGATAAAGAAGTGAAGTCAGAGGAAGTTACCAACGCTGACATGTAAATCAAGGCAAATTATGGGCTGTGATGCCGTGGTGGATCTACAGGTGGGCCTGGATGGGCGTAGGCTCACCCTGATTGACAGCTCGCCCACCCTATCAGATTCATGACAAAACTGCCTAATATTCTTGTTTCCATGTCTTTCCCCAGTGTCGTTATTTCATGCGAGGTACATTATATATTATTATATTATATAGATTCAAGGGTATAAAACATTTTAAAGTCCTTCTCTTCTACACGACTGCCTCCAGAGGAGACTGGACAGCCGGTAGTCCAGGACGGCCAGCAGCCTTTAACAGGCTACCTGACAGCCGAGCTTATCTGTCATCTACCTGTTGACCCTTAGAGAAGCCACTCAGGATCGTTTAGTTATGCCTGCAGAGCTCGTGTGCCATGTTTATCCCCGTATTGATTAAAACCAGACGCAGCCCGACACACTGGTGCTGAAGGCGACTGGGTTGGTCGGACTGAGAGAGCGAGAGAACCTACAAGAACCCAGTTCTACGTCATGTAATGCGTATGCGCTGTCAGAAGATGGTTGAATAAACACACCAGGCCCATCCATCAGTCACGTTCTGTAGCAGCCACTGCCGTCAAGAGTAAAATCTGAAAATCTTTTTATTCACATGAGCCAGAGGTGATCATACGCACAGTGAGCTGTTGTACCAGTGCTCGTTTATTGTCACAGGATTAAAGGAGGAATCCTTCTTATTTAACTGGTTAATAATTTACTGGAAGAAAAAAATCAACATATATTGACAAGCATCTCAAGGGGACGTCTTAAAACCACAGTTAAACCACATCAGTCTATAAACAGAAGATCTGACGGGCCCCTGATTGAAGAGGGTTCATGTCAGATATCTGCACATATGTGTGAATTCGGTGGAGGAAGCAGAGGACGGAGGGGTGAGTCTCTCCCTCTGTTTGCCTCTGTGTGTTGTGCAGCCGTTGCCGCAGCAGCTCTGTGGAGTGTTCTCCTCAGACTGGAGTGTCTCAACGAGGGTCTCTTGACTTGTCGGTTAATTACCCAGCGCTGGCTGTGGCTCACTCACTGGTGGCAGAATTCATATCACAACTCAAAACAAGACCACTCCCAGTGCAGCGGGGCTCCAGGCTCCAGGCTCCAGGCTCCAGGCTCCAGGCTCTAGGCCCCA
Organism: Caranx ignobilis; assembly: GCA_021432705.1. Classification (NCBI taxonomy): domain Eukaryota; kingdom Metazoa; phylum Chordata; class Actinopteri; order Carangiformes; family Carangidae; genus Caranx; species Caranx ignobilis. Next base: position 3,826,167 of record JAFHLA010000010.1, on the reverse strand, counting down.
GGCTCCAGGCTCTAGGTTCTAGGCTCTAGGCCCCAGGCCCCAGGCCCCAGGCACCAGGCTCTAGGTTCTAGGTTCTAGGCTCTAGGCCCCAGGCCCCAGGCACCAGGCTCTAGGTTCTAGGTTCTAGGCTCCAGGCTCCAGGTTCCAGGCTCCAGGCTCCAGGCTCTAGGTTCTAGGCTTCAGGTTCCAGGCTCTAGGCTCCAGGCTCCAGGCTCCAGGCTCCAGGCTCCAGGCTCCAGGCTCCAGGCTCCAGGCTCCAGGCTCCAGGCTCTAGGCCCTGGGCTTGAGGCTCTAGGCCCCAGGCTCAAGGCTCGAGGCTCGAGGCTCTAGGTTCTAGGTTCTAGGTTCTAGGTTCTAGGCTTCAGGTTCCAGGCTCCAGGCTCTAGGCCCCAGGCTCCAGGCTCTAGGTTCTAGGTTCTAGGTTCTAGGCTTCAGGTTCCAGGCTCTAGGCTCCAGGCTCCAGGCTCCAGGCTCCAGGCTCCAGGCTCCAGGCTCCAGGCTCTAGGCCCCAGGCTCCAGGCTCTAGGTTCTAGGGTCTAGGGTCTAGGCTTCAGGTTCCAGGCTCCAGGCTCCAGGCTCCAGGCTCCAGGCTCCAGGCTCCAGGCTCTAGGCCCAGGCTTGAGGTTCTAGGTTCTAGGTTCTAGGTTCCAGGCTCCAGGCTCCAGGCTCTAGGTTCTAGGTTCTAGGGTCTAGGGTCTAGGCTCCAGGCTCCAGACTCCAGGCTCTAGGCTCTAGGCTCCAGGCTCCAGGCTCCATGCCCTATGGACTAGGCTCCAGGTTCCCAGCTCTAGGCTCTAGGCTCTAGGCCCCAGGCTCCATGCTTCAGCCTCCAGAATCTAGGCTCCAGCCTCCAGCCCTTCTTTACTATGAGATCTGCTGGATAAATAAATACACAATGAGCCCCAGTTGCATGAAGTGCTGTGTGTCTTTGACCATATCCGCTCAGAGGCTCCGGCTTCAGTCTGCATTATGACTGTAACATCACAACCTGCCAGGAAACACATAAATGTATTATCCAGTGTCCCTCCACCTCGACGCATCCTGCTCGTCCCGACTTGATGTGATTACAGCTTTTTACAGGATTTAATGCCGAATAATGGCCAATTTATTACAGGTTCTTTCCATTAGATTAAACATCCACCCGTTTAAACCTGCGGTAATGTTTCTTCTTTCTGTATTTTTTTGATTAAACAATAACGGATGTGTTTGCTCTGCTGCAGGTCTTTGGGAATGCTCCACCCAGCACCATGACAGAGAAGTTCTCCGACCTGCTGCAGTTCACCACCCAGGTCTCACGACTCATGGTGACCGAAATCAGGCGAAGAGCCTCCAACAAGTCGACAGGTGGGTCAGCTGACGGAGCGGGACGTTTGTAAAATGTCACTGTAAAGCTGCAGCTCCTGCTCTTTCTTCCTCCCTGATTTCTTGGTTCATCATCTCCCTCCATCTCGCTCTCCGTCTCCGTCCGACCACGTGACGTCTTGTTTTTTGGGCAGAGACCGGCTCAACACAGCACACGCTCCTCCACCAGCTGGCCACCAGGCCTCTGTAGACTGACTCAGGCGTTGACTCAAGCCTCCTTGCAGCGCTCTGTCGTCATCATCATCATCATCATCGCCATCAAAACAACTGATCTGTGCTTTCTCTGAACGCTGAGCTCCAGCAGCTCGCTCTTCATGTGCTCTGTGCGCTGTGTGTATTTTAAGCAAGTATGTTTCCCTCTGAAGCTGACACAACATGAAAACAGTGCAGTACCTCAGTCCACCCCCTCACACACGCAGGTCAGGGCAGGAGCCGGGGTATTAGTGCCCGTCTCTCCACAATGCAGCATGTTATTAAAATGTATCTAGGCAGTTTACAGTCCTGAGTCGTGACGCAGGACGACTGATGATGATTCAGACGTGTCTTACATGTCGAACAGGCTGGAAATATGGTCAGTTTTATAAATGACTGCTGGGTGAAGCTGTGGAATAATAATAATACAGTATGTAAATGGTCCTTTAACACAGACGACAGGACATTATCAGGCTTCAGGGTTTACATTTCCTGTCTCCTGAGGGGGCGTGGCTTCTATTCTGCTGGTTTAATATCTGATCAGCGCAGTAATAAACGATCTTATCAGTTCAGGGACACTCAGTTCAAATGTGATGTTGAGCTTGGAAAAGTCGTTTGCAGCAGTGAAACCCAAACCAGCAGAGACAGGCAGAGATGTGAGATCCCTCCAGAGTTTGTTGCGGAGACAGAAGCAGGTCACAAGTGAAGTTAATTTACTCTGAGAAAAGGAAAACAAAACCCGTCATGTTGATGTCAGGCTGTTTCTCAGGATCTGAAGAACGGATCCCAGATTTATTTCTGTGACATAAATCTGTGGAGCGACAGAGTCTGTGATCATTTCTGAACAGACTCAGAGCTGCTGCAGGAAGATACAGGAAGTGATGGGAAATGGGACCTGGACCAGGACCAGGACCTGGATCAGAGCTGCCTGGATGATAACATTTACAAGCTTTCTGCTTTGGCTAACGTGTCATGAACCTCTTTCCAACAGCATATCTGTGTATTCATGCCTCTATCATGTTATTTTATGTATTTATTGGAAAGCACTTAATGAATCCTAGTAAATGTTGTGCCTGTGAATCTTTAGCCAAAGCCCTGCTCATTAAAATCACCTGGGAGCAGGACTCTAATTCATGATAACATACGTGTTACTGTAGGTGAAACAAGACGTGAACATCTGTATTAAACACAGACAGATGTTTGCATGAAGCCAGTCAGGCTGAAGAGTGGAGGAAAAACAGTTTGTCAGGTTGTTGCTCTGAGGCTTGACTCCCTTTTTGCTGTATTATAGACATTATATAACATGTGCTAATAACATTTTATTGTGTACAAATTGAGTTTTTTCTTGGGGGGGGGGGGGGGGGTGATGGGCTGGAGACGTGACAAAACCACAAAGCCTCAACGCCACATTTTCCAACGTCGCATTCACCAAGATAATTATTTGTTGTGTAAGCGATCATTGTTCCAGCAGCCCGTCTGCCTGCCACAGTGAGCTGTCACTTTCCATCCGCTTAATGGTTATATCTCTGTGTGTGTGTGTGTGTGTGTGTGTGTGTGTGTGTGTGTGCTTCTCCAGAGGCTGCCAGTCGAGCCATCGTCCAGTTCCTGGAGGTGAACCAGAGTGAGGAGGCGAGTCGCGGTTGGATGCTTCTGACCACCATCAACCTGTTGGCCTCCTCTGGGCAGGTTGGTAGAACCACGACGCACCCACACACCCACACACCCACACACCCACACACCCACAACACGTCTCCCCTCTGTGCATCAATACATTTACAAGGTTCCTGGGGTTTTTTTGGAGACCAAGGTGGCAAGGTAAGGCAGCTGTAATGTCAGATGTTGCCCTCCATCTCTATTAAATATAAAGGAGGCCTCCACGTGCTTGGTATTGTACTGTGCATCTGCCGCCGTTCGGGCTCGGTGCAGCGCCGCAGGGTCGCAGCTCCTCTCTCCGTCTGGTTCGAGGTTCGACACTGAGCTCTTGTTTCCCTCTCTCCGTCTGCGGCCAGCAGAAAATCTTTTGAACTTTTTCAACAGCACATTCCTCCGGAGGTCTTGAGGGGAGCATCGCTGTCAGCTGGCTGGCTGGCTGGCTGCTTTTCCTGGTCTGCTGCACATCAGAAATCTGCCTTTGTTGTTGTGGAGTCAAACACTTCCTCTCAGTCTGCAGACATGTTTTAAATCCTCCCTCCTTTTTTTCCTTTCTTTTGATCTGTCTGTTTTTGTCAGAGTACATACACTCCCATCGGCCATGCTGCTTATAGATTTACTTCATCTGCAGGAGAATGTGTGGAAGAATAAGCCTGGGAGGAAACTAAACAGCACAAACTGCAGAACCACACCCCCCTTCACCTTCCACTCAGGCTCGTTCACATTTAAACAGCAAGTCTCTGCCGACAGGAAGTAGAAGTGAAATTCACTTCTTCCTTAGTTCGACACTTTTTGAAGCAGTTTTCCCTGAAGTGGCCTCACAGACGACACCAGACACTGTGGGATTTAAAACCACTCACACGTCACTGAACTGAAGTTTCCGTCTGGTCGGAGGCTTCGCGGGCCTGTCGGCTGCTGCTCTCCTGCGTTCAGGCTGGTCGAGGTGTCACGTTAGCTTCAAGTGAAACCAGAGCGACGGCGACTGTGTTGCATTTTTTGCTCCATTTGCACAGGTTCTCCTCAGCAAAACGTGTGTTTAGATTCGTACATGTGGAGTTTGATGAGGTCGTTCCTGCTAAAAACCAGCTTTGATTTTATTGTGAAAGTCTTGACTGGAAGCTGTGATGCTTTTGTTTTCAGATGTTGTGTCACAGGAAGTACACAACATCTGGGTTCATACGGAGACAGCACTGTTAATTATTTACAAAGGTGCTTCATGTGACCTTTATTTTGAAGGTTAAGTCACCTGACAGACCAGCAGGTACACAGGTGTGTGTTGGTGGTGGAGAACCACAGCCGCAGCTTTGATTCGTCTCAAACCTGTCATACGCATTCAACAGCTCATCATTAGCTGTTGTTGAGAGCGCCGGGTGTCGGAGCAGGGCATTCTGGGAAGTTAACGGCTCCTTTTGTGCCACGTTCGGGCCTGGGCTGCCCCCCCCCCCCCACCACCACCACCCCACTGTGTCTTCTTGCCAAAACCGCTCTTATGTCACTGCGATAACCAGGCAACTGTTTCATTAGACTGCTGCATAACTGTCTGATGTTTGCACACACACACACACACACACACACAGGCTTGACAGGGGGAAAAAAGGAATTACCCAGCATCCAACAGGGCGGCTCAGGTCCTGTGTGTGTGTGTGTTTGACAGAGGGAGTGACTGGGTTTAATGGGTTGGTGTGGTGCCTCAGTATAGACGGTAAAACAAAGGGCTCTACTGGCAGCTGGCCTCCCATAAACCTGACGTCACCTCCCTCCCTCCCTCCTCTCTCTCTCTCTCTCTCTCTCTCTCTTCTCTTTGACACTCTCCCTCCATCTCTCTGTCCACCCCCCCACCCCACCCCACCCCCACCCATCCCTCACCCCTACACCTCCTTCCTCCTCCTTCAGATGATAAACAGCAACATGTTTGTTTGCCGCTCCACGCTGACATCTGTTTTTGTAGGATGCCCTTCACGCTCTGCAAACGCTGCTCTTACCTCTCTCTCTTTCTTTGACACATGCACACACAGATCGCTGTTTTCTTTCTGTGCATTTATCTCCTTCACCTTCTTTTTCCTATTCCCTCTCTTTGTCTCTCTCTCTCACACACACAACACACACACACACACAAATCCAATAAAATGTCTTGGCCTCTCTGGTTTTCTGCCTGATTGACTGTTGCAGTAACCTTGACCCTAAAGCTGCAGCAGGGCCAATATGTCTGTCACAGCCTGTGAACACACACACATACACACACACACACACACACACACACACACACACACACACACACACCTGACCTCACAGGCTCAGTGTACCACAGGTGCAGGTCTCGATTTTTCCATTATACCGACTCAGTGTCAACTACAGACCCCTCTACCCATGTCTACTGTCAGTGTCTTGGTCTCTTTGCCCCCTCCACCCCCCCCCACACACTCCTCCTCTCCACTGATCAGCTGAGGGACTAAGGTTTGGTTTATGTGTCGTGTGTGTTATAGTGTGTGTGTGTGTGTGTGTGTGGAGGCGGCGGCAGCGTTTGATTATCTGAATCACTCGCCTCAGTGAGCACAAACCCCATCTCTTTCTGCAGCCCTTTTCCTTTCCATCCACACACACACACACACACACACACACACACACACATATAGTACAATAGTGGAAAACACACAATAAACACACACCTCAGGCCTTCACAGCTCACCCTGGCCTTTATTTTACCTCCCAGAGACACAACCATGAATCATTACACAGCAGTGGAAAAAAAACCCATTTACCAAAGTCACGCTAACAGCAAAAGCATTTTCCTCTCTGTTGTAGCTCAGCTCACGTGGACACGGCTCCACACAAGTGTAGGATCCTGTCGTATATAGATTTTAGCATCTTCTGAAATGCATTTCTTGTTTTTATACACCAGCCCGTGTCTTCTTCTGCTCCTCATCAGAAAACCGTGGACTGCATGACGACCATGTCTGTGCCCTCCACGCTGGTCAAATGCCTCTACCTGTTCTTCGACCTGCCCCACATGGCCGAAGCCCCGGCCGGCCCCACCCCACAGCCGCCACCACCGCCGCCCACCCAGGAGAAGACGCCGGGCCAGGGCCACACCCAGCCGGAGCTGCCGCTGGCCGACCGCAGGGCGCTGCTCCAGAAAGTCTTTGTCCAGGTAAAATGTCCTTTGTTTATTATAGATCAGCTCTAGGTTCTATATTAACACTGTGAAAGTATCAAAGCCTCAGTCCACAGAGAAATACACACAGCCTGTATTCAGACACTGAGCCTTAAAACCAGCCGTCAGGACTTCCTGTCACTTTGTGATGTCACAACTAAGCAGTCTCACAAAGCCCCGCCCACCACCACCTGGATCCACCACCCAACACTCATTTGCAGGATTTGGTTTCTCTGAGTGTTTTATTCTGAAATCTGCTGTGTTTTTATTGGATCACTCAGAAAACAGTCAGCCAATCAGAAGAGAGGCTCAGAGCCTCCTCTCTTCTGATTGGCTGACACCGACCTGTTGTTACTAGACACTGATTGAGATGTTTTTGGGGTCCAATGACCACAAATATGTCCTGTTGTGGATCAACACTTCAACACAGGAAAAGTGCAAAATATGGGACCTTGAACTTCAGTGTTTTTCTTTTGTTCTTTTGTCAAAAAAAAAATTGCTTTATTTTCTGACCTTTTGTGACGTGTTTAATCATATTCTAAGATCTGGAGGAAAAGGCCAGTCTCAGTCTTTAGTCGATGAGTCAGTCTGGACTGAAGTCTTGTAAATCTTCTGCAGCAGCAGATTATGAGGTGGTTCTTGATTGAATTTGATATTTAAATCCACGTGGGCTCTGATGAGACGGGATTAGTGGATCCTCACTGTACTCATGGTGGGAAACTCAGCCTGACCTGGTTACTTCATTTACTCTGACTGCCCTAATCACATTAGTTCCTGGATCCTGCGTTTACTCATGTTATGATTGCAGTTACAGACGACACATTGAACAAACACAGAGATCTGTGTGTGCTGAAAGACTCTCCTGTCCTGTCCCACTCCACTCCTGCAGATCCTGGTGAAGCTCTGCACCTTCGTGTCTCCGGCGGAGGAGCTGGCTCAGAAGGACGACCTCCAGCTTCTGTTCAGTGCCATCACCTCCTGGTGCCCCCCCCACAACCTGCCGTGGAGGAGGAGCGCCGGGGAGGTGCTCACCACCATCTCCCGACACGGCCTCAGCGTCAACGTGGTCAAATACATACATGGTAAATACATCAACGCTCACATTCATTCATTTATCAGCCGGTTGCACAGTGAAACAAGACAGAGGCTTTTACAGTGTGTTAATGTGTCAGGTCGTGTGTTGGAGCTGCAGCTGCTCGTCCAGCTGCAGCTCTGATCTCCAGATGTGAGGTGGAGAGGTGTGAACCAACTGTGAACCAACCACAAAGTATTTTTGTCACCAGATGCAGATTTTCTTTTTCATTAAGTAAAAAAAATCTAAATATAAAAGTTGATTTTTCTGTCCCATCCACTTCTCCTCCTCCTCCTCCTCTTTCTTCACATCTAACTCTGTCTGCCGCCCCCTTGTCCATCCACAGAGAAAGAGTGTCTGGCCACCTGTGTCCAGAACATGCAGCAGTCTGATGACCTCTCACCCCTGGAGATCGTGGAGATGTTCGCCGGCCTCTCCTGCTTCCTCAAAGACTCCAGCGACGTGTCACAGACGCTGCTGGATGACTTCCGAATGTGCCAGGGTTACGCCTTCCTCTGCGACCTCATGCTCAGGTGAACCAGCTCTCCTCCGTCCTACATCTCTGTGACGCTGTGTTTCCTGTTTCATTCATTCATTCATTCATTCATTTAAGCGTCTCTGTCTCTGTCCATGTCTCTGTGTCCAGACTGGAACAGGCCAAGGAGGACGAATCAAAAGACGCCCTGAAGGACCTGGTCAACCTGGTCACCTGTCTCACCACGTACGGGGTGACGGAGCTGAAACCTGCCGGCCTGACAACAGGAGCCCCCTTCCTGCTGCCTGGCTTCGTTCTCCCACAGCCTTCTGGTAAAGGTGCGTTCATGGTCTTAATGCTTTTCTTTAATCTCTAATCTTGGTGTATTTTGATTCCAGTGTATTTTTCCAAACAGAAAATGATCAGATCACCTCAGTTTGAGCTCTCGTAGCGAAATGATGAATGATGATTGTAAAAGCTCACTGTTTTCCTGACTGGACGAACTGGGAGCTGAACCACTGACCTTCAGGTTGGTGGATGACCTGTTCTCCTGAGCCACAGTCAGATGTTCACAGATGTGTTTTCAGTCACTGGAAACAACTGAAACGCAGCCCTTCACCTCCTGATATCCTCATCTGAAGAGCGAGCCCCCCCCCCCCCCCCTTCTCCCAGATATGACCCAGTGATTCCCAATCACAGGCCTGCCACTTAAACCTTCAGGCTCGTTCGTCCCAAAGCTCTGAAACAAGAGGAGGAATTACTGGTGGAAAACGTCTGCAGCCGCCGCATCTCGCCGTCAGATCTTAATCCCCTGCAACGACTTTGATGCTCGGCTGATCCCAGAAAGCTTAACCTGTTGACAGGCGCCATGGCAACTCTGCCGCCTCTCACAGTGGCGGAGCCTCCCCCGCATACTAATGAGCTCTTTGGAGTCCAGGGATGCTTCGGCTCGGTTTGGAGAAGTTTACAGAGCACACATGAAAAACAAACAGAGCCACAACAAAGAGACAAAACTCATTAGTGAAGACAAAAGTCCAAAATGTTATGAAACAGCTGCAAACTTGAAAAAGAGCCGTTTTCAAACACGTTATATGTTGGAGTTTGAAAAAAAAAAAGGTGTCCTGTTTCCTGTGGGAAAATCAACATGTAATACAAAACATCTTTTAAGATGCATTGTAAGAATCATCATCATGACTTCGTCTCATTTCAGAGAGCGCTTTGATCACTTCAGTGCGTCTCCATCGTTTATACTGTGACAAACAGTCTGAAACAGAAAACAGCACAGATACTGTACGACAGTGTGATGTTGTGATGCGTTCAAGGACAGTATGTGTTTCTGAGCTATAATTAGGTTTGATGATCGTATTAATGGTTTTGTTTCACTGCCTTATTTGGACAGAGCTGGTCTCATCACCTCCACCCTGCAGACACCGGAAAACACCGCCTGCTAATAACACACACACACACACACAGATGCAAACACTGTCGACTTACTAACCTCACCCACCTGGGCACTAACACACAGTTGAGCTCTGCCTCCTGTTAAAGCACACACACACACACACACACGTAATGGCAGCTCCAGCTGTGTGCAAAGTCATTAGCAGAAGTCATCACGGTGTGGGGGTCGGCTTACAAGCCTAATTAGCCTGCCACATTCACTTAACGGCTGTGTGTGTTTTGGTGTGTGTTTGATGACACATTTCATTGTCACTGGTCCACCGTGCATGCGTGTGTGCGTACGTGCGCCTTGTGTGTAATACACACTTCAGGAATTTATTCGATCCTCAGTGCGACCAAACAAACTGACGTTAAAGAAGGATTTTTCCCCTTCGTTGTTTTTCTTACTGTTGAAACTTAACGATACGATAATATAACGATAATAACTACGCTCCAGCGAGCTTTACTTAACGCTCCATTCACCTTTGTCCAAGCGTCGTTCCTACATTTATACGGATTAATATGTAATTTATAAACACAGGTCTGAATGTTTAATGAGATCATCTATAATAAAACAAAATAAAGTATGAATAAATCATAATCAAACATCTACGATCACGAGTTCATGTCTAAATAAGTGTGTGTGTAAGTGCAGCAGGAATTTTTATTCACTTTCCCTGTGTGGGTGAAGGAGGATGGAGATATTGTTGCTATGGTAACCTGTGGTTTAATGAGCTGAAAATTATGGAGATTAAACAATGCACAGACATTATGGGCTGTTGTTGCTCTTATTATATGAACTCTTGTATCCGGCTCCACATTTTTCCCATGAACATTTTGCTGAGTCATATTTGCTGTGTCATGGTCGTGTGATGTCGTTTCTTCCCCAGGCCACACGGTGCGTAACATCCAGGCCTTTGCGGTGCTGCAGAACGCCTTCCTCCGGGCCAAAACCAGCCGCCTGGCGTGCATGCTCCTGGACGCCATCGGGAACATCTACGCGGCGGAGCCGGCCAACTACTTCATCCTGGAGTCGCAGCACACGCTATCGCAGTTCGCCGAGCGTGTGGCCAAGCTGCCCGAGGCCCAGGCCAAGTACTTCGAGCTGCTGGAGTTCGTCGTCTTCAGCCTCAACTACGTGCCCTGTAAGGAGCTGTTCAGCGTCAGCGTGCTGCTCAAGTCGAGCACGTCGCACGCCTGCAGCATCACGGCCGTGCGCACGCTGCTGAAGCTGGCACGCCACGACCCCGTGTTCAGCGACGTGCTGCGGGAGGTTGGCCTCCTGGAGGTGCTGGTCAACCTGCTGCACAAGTACGCGGCGCTGCTCAAAGACCCGGCCACGCAGCAGCAGCCGCACAACAACGACCAAGGTGAGGAGCCCCCTGTAGCGTTTCCTGTAGAGCTGCAGCTCCTTAGTTTTACCTGAAGCTCTTATTTTGGTAAGAGTCCAAACAGGAAGTAACAGCAGGAATTTGGAGAAATGATAAAAAGACAAAATAGAAATTTAACATGTTAAATTCTTGCTGGATGCAAAAACAACCCTCCTGGTAAATTAACAAACTAGTTGCCATCATGAAGCTGATGTTCACACTGAAGTTTCCCAGAATGCATTTCACACAAACTGGCAGCAACTTCATGAATCAATAATTTAAAAAGAGGCTGAAAGCTGCTGCTGTATTCACTAATAACACTGTTCATACCTCACGGTTACAGTCTAAAGAAGCAACATCTGTTTGAACATCTGTTAGGACGACTTCAGAGACAGTGGACGGTCGGTGACACGAGCCTTTACCTCGTCGCCTGCCATTTTATTTTGAAGAGCCGGCCGCAATGCATCACGTGCCGGTTCAGTTTAACCAGTGTGCTCACAGCGCGTGACTTATAGATTCTGGCTAATCTAATTACAGCCTGATGTTTCTCATGGACATGAATATCATGTAATGTTCACACAGTCTGCTGCATCTGTATCCAGTGATGTCACGCTGACATCACTGCAGGAAGGCGAGAAGCTGAACGAAGAGAAAGAATTAAATAAAAACTAAAAAATCGAATAAAAACTTCACATTTATGGATTAAATTCAGTTTTGTTTCTTATTGTTATTAAGTTAAAATACTCCTCATTCAAAAGGTTTGTCTTGCTCTTACTTTGTTATGTCATTAGTGTTGTACTCCTACTGCCTGTGTCTGTAATGCAATAAGACAATAAGCTGTGTTCCCTCTGTGTGTGTGTGTGTGTGTGTGTGTGTGTGTGTGTGCAGCCGACTGTAAAAACAACACAGTAGCAGAGGAGCAGAAGCAGTTGGCCTGGCTGGTGATGGAGACACTGACGGTGCTGCTGCAGGGCTCCAACACCACCAACACCAACGCAGGTAAGAAAGACCTGAACACAGCTCAGTATCTTCTTTTAAATCACTTCTAAACACACTTTTTGCTCACAAATCTAGTTTAAATGTACAGATATAAGATGTACAAACAGACATTTACACTGTGTTTTTGGGCCTCATGGATAAAATGAAACAAAAACACACACACAAACACACACACACAGAACTGGTGATTTCCTAAAAATGTTGCTTAAACTGAGGCAGTGATATATTTTTAATCTCATGGAGACAATGATAACACTCTACAGATGAATCCAGGGTTAAGAGACACGACCAGGCCTCACGTCCCTTAATAATTAACTTTAAGGCGCCATTTTCTTATCATGTAGCTTCGTGGTTAAAGTTTTAATTAAGAAGAGCGAGCTGTGAGGTGCTTCTCTCCGTGATGGTGGCGAAGGTAAAGGACCCGTTTGCACGGAGGAGGAGTATCCCAGAAAGTCTTCAGCGTTTCACCCACATGGAAACGGTCAGTTTTTGGAAACAGGTCCCAAAGTGAAGAAATCTCAAAACGCCGCCTCTGTGTTTTTGTGTAGACGGCCGAAACGCATCTTTTTGTGAAACGATGATGTCATAGCCCCGCCTCTCTAAAACCTGTAACCTGAGCCACACGCTGCTAGATGTCATGTAACGTAACAACTACAACAATGGCGGACGACGCGTCTTCTTCTCTGTTGGTGGTGTGTTTGTGTGGCAGCACCACCCACAGGCCTGGTGTATGTGCTACAGCCGACGTTATTGAAACGACCGCATGTTTGCTAAAACCTTTAAAACACAGAGCTCAGGTCACGTGTGTTGAGCCTCGTTGACACTGTGCAGGATGTTGGGGCTGGATCAGGATCAGAGCAGGAGCAGCATTAACCGGTTCCTCCAGAAAAACACTCATGACTTATCAACTGTTTTTTCTTTTAAACAGTGTTTAATTATTAGTTTGACCTTTAACGCCGCGTGTGTTGTGATTTAATCCAAAGACTCTGAACGCTGCCTGACTGTTACTGAAGTGTCCTTGGGCCACACGCTGATCTCCACCTCCCACCTGTTCTGTTGGAACGAGAATTTTCCTCCAGGGATCAATAAAGTGTCTTATTACATTTAGTTAAACCTCCCTCTTCCAGTGTGTGTGTGTGTGTGTGTGTGTGTGGGTGTGTATGTGTGTGTGCGTGTGTGTGTCAGTCAGCTGTAGAGATGTGATGAGTCACAACGACGTCCAACAGGCTGCGTTCACTGACAGCTCACAGCTCTCTTCGACCTTGGCATTGACTGCTGTGTTTCTGTGCCTGATGTGTGTGTGTGTGTGTGTGTGTGTGTGTGTGTGATATTTGCGGCACTTGAATCACTCGACACGCACTGATTAGATTTTTACATCTGACGCTCGAGGCTCCACGCCGCCGCCTCGTCCTCCTCTGAAGAGACGAGTGTCGGAGTCACTGAAATCTACAAGTGTCCATGTGACGGCTCTAAAAGAAGAATCCACCCACTGGAGTCGCGTCACGTGACGGGCGCCAGAGGAGCGCGGGTGGGAATCAAACCTAAGTATCGTCACTGTACTTCATTGTACAGCAGCAGCTCCACGCGCTGTGATCAGAGGTGGAAATCTGTGACCTGGGTCTGAATCAGCAGAGCAGCAACGTTTCACCTGCGCTCGGACGTAAAGTCAAACTTCTCCTCTGACCTGTGGAGATGAAACGCTAACCCAACTTGGAGGTGACGTCATTCTGAGCTCCAACTTCAAACACAGTCTCTACGACCACTCGAAACTGTTTACACCACACACACACACACACGCGCGGCGCTGCTGTACCTACCAATGGCACTTTTCTTACTAACCACTTGCACACACACTCACACACCGATGATACATCAGAGACAAGTGTGGGTTCAGTATCTTCAGCTCAAGGACACTTCAGCATGTGGACTGGAGGAGCCGGGGATCGAACCCGCTGAGCCACAGCCACCCACATAAATAATAAATACAGTTAATGATAATTAAACGGTCCCACAGAGATCCTCTGTGCTACTTCAGGGCGCCTCGTTATTCTCAGTGCAGGAAAATCTGGGAACTTGACTTTGTGAGTTTGAGTCTGACTGAAAGATCAGGATTAATGTGGCATTTTCTTTAAAATGGATTCTGACACTTCCTGTCACAAATGTCTCTCCCTCTCTCTGTCTGTCTTTGCCCCTCGCAGCTCTCTTCAGAGAGTTCGGCGGCGCTCGCTGTGTCCACAACATCGTGAAGTACCGACAGTGTCGGGAACACGCCCTGCTCATCATCCAGCAGCTCGTGCTGTCGCCCAGCGGTGATGACGACATGGGGACGCTGCTCGGCCTCATGCACTCTGCACCGTCCAGTGAGCTGCAGCTGAAGACGGACATACTGAGGGTAACAGCACACACACACACACACACACACACACACACAGTCTCCTCCGTTAAGTTTATGTTTTACTCTCCGTACAGTAAACCTAGATAAATAATAAATACACAGTTGCACTTTTTTTTTGGTTTGTCCACAAACACCTTGATGTATAAGAGCAGCTCGCTGAGAGGACGTCGGCACAACCTTCACTTTCAGAGAGGAAGAGAAAGTCTGCACTGTCCTAATCAATAGACGTTTGAAGCTGTGCATGCTGTAATTGCTTCAAACCAGCGTTAGGTGCACAGAAAGACATATATATATATATAGACACACACACATTCACACGGGGAGGATGAGAAGAAGATGGCAGTTCGTTTTCTGAAGCATAATTGCATTTCCAAACCCCCCCGCCGATCAGACGAGGTAATTCTCACGCCTTGTGAAGCTCCGGCTGGATTAACCCGTCAGCATTTTGCTCCCATTTCACTAATCAGGGATTTTAATTATTACCCTCAATAAAAAAAAAAACAAGTGAAGTCTGCAGAGTAAGACCTTGTATCAAATCCAGTTTAACAGTGAAATAATTGAGCACAGAGTTTATGAGGCGCTGACAGTCACACACTGCGGACGCACAAATACGTGTTGAAATGACGCAGATTAGCTTTGTGAAAGTGAACATTTAACCCTGTAATCTCTCGTGGGGGGGGGGGTGGGTTGTCCAATCCTCCACACAGCCAAACTCAGGTTTACATGAGTCTTTACCAGCGCAGAGCCTGGTGGTCGTTTCCCAGCATGGAGGACAGGATGTCTTCAGCTTCCTGTGACCGGTGTCAGAACAACACGACGCCATGCTGAGGAAACAGCTGCTGCTCCAGTGGTGCAACAAATGACTGTTTAAACTTCTCTTCACTCAACCCTACATTATAATCCTCTGTCAGGGTTTAAGTTTGTGTCCTGCTGTCAGTACGACCAGGATACTGTGATAGACTCAGGCCTCATCACGTGTAGCATCTTAAACTGACACCAAATTCACTTCAGTTATAAAAACCATGTTCAGAAATGATAACCTGTCTTATCATACAGTTTATGTTTTTGTCCTATAACCTCAACGTCTTGTCATCATCACAACATTATGACACACATGACGTAAATCCAGCTCAGCGACACACCTGAGGAGATGCAGCGACTCTGGCCTGTTTTTTCTCTACACGTCTCTACACTTGGTCGGACAGGTGTCCCCCCTCCAAACTTCAATCAGACTTGATTTCTACAGCACTTTTCTTTTCTTGTTTTACATAAGAAAAACACTCTATCCCCCCCCCACCCCCCCCCACCTCCCAACCCCAAATACAACATGAAACAAAAACAGGGAATATGTTTTAAAAGCAGGAACTGGGCCGAGGAAACGTTATTGTGATGTTGTTGTGAGGAAACACCAATATCTTAAACTGGGACATATTGAGGGGGGGGGCAGAACCAGAAATATGAGAAGGCAACAAGAAAACAGGATAAAATAAACAGTAGAAGAAGTGAATAGAAACCCTGATGTGCTGCTGTTGTGCTGTAGTTCCAGACTGGATCCTGCAGGTTCTGACGTCTCCTCAGATCCAGGACCAGGTTCACAGACTCAAACAGATCAAAGCTGCTGATTAAAGAGCCCTGGTGGTTCTGAGCCGGAGACTCACTGACACTTCTCTTCACCTGTGTCGATCACCAGCTTCGTCTGTTTCCTCCTCTCCTCAGCGGCTAATTAAAGTCTCGCCCTGTCACAGCCGCTCCCTGCTCTCGGGCTGTTTTCCAGGTCCCTGAACTCACATCTAGGTCACAGTTTGATGTTTCAGTTTAGGTTTCTTGCAAATGTGAAATGTAAAACTTGTAGAAAAATATCGAAAGAGGGAAATAAAAAAAAAAGAAAAAGTCAGTCGCTGAGGTGAAAAACAACCCTGGGGCTCATAAATATGAAGAGAGGAGAATGAGTTGATGAATGGAGACCTGACTGAATGAGGTGGTAAAGAGTGAAAACTAAACACTGGAGAGAATAACTGAGTGAGTGACAAAAGTGAAACAGGAAGTGTGACACGTGAGAATAAACAATGTGACAGCTGATGCACCGCAGGGAAGAAGAAAAGTCATTTACTTCCACTAAATGTGTTTTCTCCTCTTCTTCCTCTTCCTCCTCTTCTTCCTCTTCAAGGCTTTGCTGATGGTGTTGCGTGAGAGTCATCGCACCCGCACCGTGTTCCGCAAGGTGGGCGGCTTCGTCTACGTCACGTCCCTGCTGGTCGCCATGGAGCGCTCGCTGTGCCAGCCGCCGCGCCACGGCTGGGAGCGCGTCAACCAGAACCAAGTGTTCGAGCTGCTGCACACGGTGTTCTGCACGCTCACCGCCGCCATGCGCTACGAGCCCGCCAACTCACACTTCTTCCGCACCGAGATCCAGTTCGAGAAGCTGGCCGACGCCGTGAGGTGAGAAAACGTCACGGGATTTTTTTTTGATTTTCATGAGGAGGCTTTGGCTTCGGCCTTCATTCCTCTGTTAGGAGATATTGATTATTGATGAATGTTTAAATCAGCTTTAACTGTGTTGAGTTTAGATCCTATATATCAGTGATCACAAGCCTTTTTTTTCCAGCTTGACTTTCCCTTGTGATCAATAAAATATCGATCATCGTCCTTTCAGTCGAAGTCCAGCTTTCTGAATGAATGAATCCATGAATGAACTGTGACCAGAATCTGAAAACCACAGCTTCTTCTTTTAAGAATTTCACTCTTCACAACAGAAAATAAAGACACGTGTTCAGCTGTAACTCTGCCAACGAGTACGATGAGTGTTTGTTTGCTCCGGCTGTAAAAACACTGACAACAGCGCCACTCTGCCAGTTGTGGTGGAAGGTGGAACAGCTTGAGTGACAGAAATAAAGCCCCGCCCCCTGTAGTTTTATTTTGAAAATCCAGTCTTTGTTGCCGTTAACTCCATTCCTCTTCCTCCTCCTCCTCCTCCTCCTCCGCTCCAGACTGCTGGGCTGTTTCTCCGACACGAAGAAGCTGGGGCCCACGGCCGTCTTCCCCTCCAACGCTCAGCCCTTCCAGAGGCTGCTGGAGGACGAGGCGGCGCCTGGAGGCTGCGCCGGAGACAGCGTCTGTCCCACGCTCAAACACTGCAGCAAGCTCTTCATCTACCTGTACAAGATGGCCACCGACTCCTTTGACAGGTGAGTGCGTTACACGACCTGAGGATGTTGACACTAGTGAAACACACAGGTGTTTGATGATAAGAGGAAACAGGTTCACTCACAGACATGATGTGTAGCATCCGTGTGTGTATTGCTCCATAAATCAGGCCACAGCTGTCAACAAGTTATTGATCAACTGTTTGATAAGTAAATGATGTAGCGTAGCAGCAGATCAGAAACCTCACAGTGTTGTTGTTGTTGTTTTTAACAAACATGTTGGAGTTGTTAATGAAAGGCCTCATTTCATTTCTCTTCCTCCTCATGAGGGACTGTCGCGTTGCTTTTGGCCTCCTTTGGATCTTAAATGAATTCTTCTATCAACATCTTTTTTTTTTAAGATTCATGATCCAATTTATTGAGCCTGAGGGGAATTATTGTCTTTACAACAACAACAACAACAACAACAACAACAACAACAACACTGCTGTACAAACATGTATTTTCAAGTGACCTAAAAAAAAAAACTCAAGCAGAAGTAATGAATCAAAGGGGGAAATGGTCAGATCTTGAATCTGTGCTGGTTGTTTGCTGATTTATTCTTCTCTCTGGAGCTCTAGTGACAACAGGGCAGCGTCAGCCAATCAGAAGAGAGGAGGCTCTGAGCCTCTTGTTCTGATTGGCTGACTGTTTTCTGAGTGATCCAATGAAAAACAGAGCAGATTTCAGAATAAAACACTCAGAGAAACCGAATCCTCCAAGTTGTTGGATGGTTGGGGCCCGGTGGTGGGCGGGGCTTTGGATGACAGCTTAGTTATGACATCACAAAGTGACAGGAAGTGCTGACGGCTGGTTTTAAGGTGGTCTAAGGAGGTTTAAGGTGGACTGGGGTGGAGCTGGACCTGTTGATCACTGCTGTTAAGTCAAGTACAGTCCTCGTCCTCTGTTTCTTCTTCTTCTTTTCTTCTTCTTCTTCTTCTTCTTCCTCTTCTTCTTCTTCTTCCTCTTCCTCTTCCTCTTCTTCTGTGCATGTGTGCACCACTACACCACCACCACCACCACCACCACCACCACCTGGAGGTCACAATCACAAGCTGAGTGTGTCAACCCTCCTGTGGTGGCTGTAACTCCTGGTCACCATGACAACACTACTACCTGCTCAGCTCCTGCGCAGGTGTAGCGGGCGTGGCGTGGCGTGTGCATGTGCTCCAGCTGCAGCTCTGATCCTGTTTTCCTCTGTCGGCTTCTCCACTAACAGCTTCTTCTCTTCTTCTCTCTTCTCTCCTTGTCGTCCTCTAACCTCTGGCTGCTCATCCTCGGTCTGGGCCATCTGCACGGCTGCATGTGTGTGTGTGCGCGGATGTGTGTGTGTGTGTGTGCGGATGTGTGTGCGCGTGTGTGTGTGTGTGTGTGTGTGTGTGTGTGGTGTGTGTGTGTATACCTATGTCCTCCTTGCACACTTGTTTTGTTGTTTTTTGTGTGTGTGTGTGTGTGTGTGTGTGTGTGTGTGTGTGTGTGTGTGTGTGTGTGTGCGCGCTGCCATGCAGTCGTGCGGAGCAGGTGCCTCCCTGCCTGACTCATGAGACCTCGCTGCCCTCGCCGTGGGGCACGCCAGCACTCGCCAGGAAGAGGTAGCTACAGCGCTCTGCCACTTTTCTCACCCTCATTCCTTCCTCTGCATCTTCCATCATCCTCACCTGCAGCTGACAGAAACCACGCCCACAAACCAACCATCCTGTCGTACGAAGCGTTGAGTGAATCATGTGGCAGGAGAGTCTCACACAGATGGACATGTTTGTTTTTCTGCAGATTTAACGTGAGGTTTTCTCTGCGTGTGTTGAAGAGCAGCGTTGATTATTCTGTTAAAAATGACCCTGAACTCCAGAGCGACGCCCCCTCCTCCTCCTCCTCCTCCTCCTCCTCCTCCTCCTCCTCCTCCTCCTCCTCTGTGATGTATAAACCCAGTGAACTGTACTTCTTCTTTCTTGTCGTCTTTTCTCTCCTCTTGGTTTGAAACGCTTCTTTACATTCGGACACAATCGACCAATTACCTTCAGCTGAATGTGGCCATTCCTCCATGCTGTCCTGCCCCCTCCTCCTCCCTCCTCCTCCTCCTCCTCTTCCCTCTTCTTCTTCTTCTTCTATCTGAAGTGGCGCCACCCTCCCTCTCCCTCCCCCCTTTCCTCTCCTCACCCCAGACTGTGCTACACTTTGAATTTTGTTTTAGAAAAGTGGAAGCAGTCGGGGGGTGTAAGAGCTGTCAAGGTGAAGCTGGGTCGGGGGGGTGGGAGGGAGGGTCGGTCCTGGATCTCCTCCACTGCTGCATAATTCATGAGCTGCACTCGTTTGACAATTAGTCCTTGTTTGTATACTTGTATATGAACTCAGTGGACTTTTTAACTCCTGCTTCTCCTCCATCGATCCAGAGCCACTGCTCAGGTTTGACTCAGATGGAAACAACGAACTCATGCGCTGATGTCGTCTCCGTCCAATCGATGCTCATCCGCTCCGAGAAAAAAAACCAAAGTCCGTACAAACTGTTAAAATACAACATAAAACAAAGTCCAGTCTGAGCTGCGTTTGACCTCTGACCTCTTGCTCAGTGTAAAACGCAGGGTTTTTCACATTTAGCCTAACGAGCCTTTGTTTCCTGCTGAAGAGCTTGTGATGCTACGTTGTGGTTTCACTCATGTGGAACACACTGAGACTCAGACTGAAGATAATGATTCAGAAGTGTGATCATGTTAGTTTCCCTGCAGCTCTCAGTGCTTCATGCTGACTGCAGCCCTTTTTCCAGCTCGGCGTCTCTCTCTCTCTCCCGAGGCTGGATTTGCCACTCTGTAATTTGCATCGCAGCAACGCGCCTGTTTTGTCTAATTGCCCGACTGCGGGGCCTCGGCGGAGCTCCCTGCACAGGAGGAGGTTGTGTGTTTTTTGTGTGTGTGTGTGTGTGTGTTGTGTTTTTTTTTTCTCAGGCGCCTCGGTTCAGATGAAACGGCGGTCGACTGACACGGTGAAGTGCGAAGACGGCTGACTCATGTCAAACTTTAAAGCCGGAGTCAAAGCCGTTCTCACGTTGATGCGGCGATGTAATTACCTCCGTCCTCGTTAGGAGAGCGTTTCCACTGAGCTAAGAAATAAAAGCTCTCCTCTGGGAGACTCTGAATATTTATCTGTGAGCCACTTCCATATTTTACTGCAGAGTGGATTTTCAAAATAAGGGTCCTGTCTGAGTGGATTTATCTCTTATAATATAAAACGTTGATTTTTATTTTCTTATCTTAATTAATGTGTTCTCTCAGCCATATTAACAGGCATCTGAACCCCCCCCCCCCCCCCCCAGCCCCCCACACCCAATGACAAAATACTCACCACCCTGTGTTTTATTGTCTTGATGCCTGTTGTGTAACTTCACGCACTGACGTTTCTCTCTCTGTGCTCCCAGACATGGTTACTACGGCACATCAGGACCCCCCGCCCCCGTCAAAGCCCTCACAGACCTGAAAGTCCACCTAACCAACCCATCCCATCCAGTCTCCTCCTCCTCCTCCTCCTCCTCCTCTTCATCATCAGACATGGTGGTCATCCACCCCGGCGCCGTCCTGGCCATACTGGACCTGCTGCCCTCGGTCTCCTCCGACAGCCAGCCAGAGGTGAGGAAGCACAGGGAGGGAAATGTACTTCCTCTTTCCTCTCAGAGAGGGAGGGGTGGGTGGTGGGGGTGGTGGGAGGGGTCACAGCAGTTTGACTGGATAAACACGTAATTTTCTAGTCAGTGCATCACCCATGTTGATCGTAGTTACCTCATCATCCCAACGCCTTCATTAATCAAACATTCAAGCTAGGCTTAAGCCTGACTTTCTAAGCCTGGGTTGGTCCACGGTTTAATTAGAGAGAGAGACCAGTCTTTGTTTGTAGCTAATCCAGCAGATTAAAGACATGTCAAGTTGAGCTACCTCCTCACACTGATGCTTAAATCACATCAAAAACTAACGCTGCCATGAATCAGACACTGATCAGTAGATCCAGTTTGATTCCCCCCCCTCTCTCCCTGCAGCACGCTCTGGACCTGCAGCTGGCCGTGGCCAACATCCTCCAGCTCCTGGTGAACAGTGAGAGGAACCAGCAGGTCCTGTGTGAAGCCTGCCTCCACCAGCGGCTGCTGCAGCGCTGCAGCCAGGCCCTGGGCGACGAGGACCACCCACTGCACCCGCCGCTGCAGAGGATGTTCGAGAGGCTGGCCTCGCAGGCCCTGCAGCCCATGGCACTCAGGTACTGCACCTTCTGGCTTCTGCTGTTTAAACTGACCCACCTTTAAGCTTTAAAACATCAAGCAGAGTGATGACGGGAGTTCTGCAGCCACGTGAACACACCTGTGGGGAATCTCATCCCACAAAACAAAAGTCCTCGCAGTTGATTGCGTTGACTGTTTTGAGTTTTTGTTGTTATCTGTCATGGTGGTGGCACCAGATGGAGGTTCGTGCTGTTACCGTCTGTTCGGTGGCCATTTTGGAGCATCTCAAATTCAGCTTCCTCATCAAGCTCAGCTGTAATGAGGCTCAGATGGGCGCTCTGAGCCCAGTGCTTACATTAGCATGCTGATGTGCTCTTTTAACATGCTGATGTTTAAAGAAAAACTTCACTCTCTCTGTAAATGTTGCCTTTTGATGACCTCAGCGAGTTTGAATTCTCACCTCGCCGCAGTAACGTGCAGGTTACTACAGGACCCGTGACATCACCTCAAGGGGGCGGGTCGAGAGCGCTCATTAGTCTTAATATGCAACATAGCGTTTTATCATGCTAATGTTAGCATTGATGTTAGCTTTTAATATTTTAAGATTTTTATTTTCAAGTTGCAGGTTATCCATTTACTTTACATAGCATTGAATGCTAACTTTAGCATTAATGTTAGCCTAGTAGCCTGCTAACATGCTGAAGTTGGTGACTTAACATTTTCGCATGTTTTTCTACAAATAGCATGCTAATCATTTAAAATGCGACATTTAGCATTTAGCCAATGCCTGACTTTTACCATTTTCACAAGTTTTTCAACAAGTATGCTAATGCTAATCATTTAAAATTTGACATTTAGCATTTAATCATGCTATTATTATTTGTGTTCATGTTAGCTTAGCAGCATGTTAACATGCTAAAGTTGGTGACTTGTTTACCTAAAAGTAGTTTTGGACCGTGTAAGTATTGATGTTAAAGACAAACAGCGTGTGATGGGCCGTTCAGTTCATGCGATGGCCGGTCGCGTTCAAATATTGTATATAAACAGAAGGTGACGGAGGTTTTTCTCTCGTTTTACCACCAGTTTCTGGACATTTGTGTCACGTTGTCGTGTCTCCAGCTCAGAATCACTTGGCCTCCTGTAAATACAGTCAGACGTGAGCAGAAAGTCCTCGTGTCCTGGTGATTTCCTCCTTGGCGGTGTGAGGTTTTCCTCCCTCCAGTGTCTGACATAATGAAATGAATGACGAGTGAAGGATAATGCGCCGTGACAGGCCTCAGAGTGTGATGGAGGAGGGCTACACACAAAACTGAGAGACTCTCATTTCCCGCTTGACTAGTTAAGTGAGATGGGAGTTTGGGGTCGACGAACTGGTGGTAGTGGTAGAAGTGTCGGGGGGGGGGGGGCAACTTATTTGACATTCACGTTGTTGTTTCTTTTCATATGTAAATTTGAGCTCCCCGGCTGATGTAATGGTGCTGAGGGTAAACACATCTCTAGCTGTCAATCTGTTTCCCATCCTCCTCCGCTCGTTCTTCTTCTTCTCTCTCTCTTTTCTGCGTGTCTTGTCTTCCCTCACTCTGCCGTCATCATTCTCCTCCTGCATATTTTCATTTTTATGTATTCATCCTTCCTCCACGTTTTGTTTCTGCTCCGCCGACATCAGCCCGACAGCAAAGCCCCAGAGTCTTCCTGTTGTTCTGAAGCTGCTGCCGTCGCTCACTCAGCCGTCGCTCTGACGACCGGGACTCTTTGCATTCATGTCACTGACATGATGCCACTCAGCCCCCGCTTTGAAACAGACTGAAACATGCTGTTTAACACACACACACACACACACACACAGACGAGGTGCAGAAGTCAACCTGCGGAGTAACTGCTGCCTCAACGCATCATCTCCTGCCCTGATGGAGGCTTTTATCCAGAGTGGTTTACACGTCCATGAGAACATACAGGACGTCATGTTTATGATCGCTGCCTCCGCTGGAAGCACGACGAGTAAACCTGGCGGCACCAGAGCCGAACTTCACCGGTGTTTTAGTCAATAAAAACAGGTTTATTGTGTCTTTAGTACTGATCTGTCCTCCCCCAGGCTGCACCGACTCAACATGTGTGGTTAGTTTTTTTATTTATTCGAACACCATGTGTCCAGGTTTCTGCTCTCACTGAGATCATGATGATGTTTCATACCTGCATCCTTCACCTGTGACTCTGAGGCCCTGAACTCAGCTGTAAGATTTATTACATACAGTACACATCTGTTGACCTCTCTTTAATGTAGAGTTTCCTAAAACACCAGCAGCTCACTGATATAAACACGTGGTGTTCATTGTACTCAAATATCATGAACTACACTCAAATAAAAGCTGAGTCATCAATAATGAACCTGATTTGTGTTTGTGTAGACATATATTTTAACCCTTGACTTCCTGCCCGTCTTTTTCTCTACAGGGAGTTCTTACGTCTTGGAAACCCTCTGAACTGCGGCGCCTGGGACAAGAAGCTGCTGAAGCAGTACCGGGTCCACAAACCGAGCTCCTGAGCTACGACGCAGAGATGAGAAGTAAGACGATAACAGATGTCATTTTGATTTTTGATCATGAGTCACTGTGTTCCTGGTTTTCTCCAGCAGACCTGCTTCACACTGATAAAAGAGGTCGTGGTGGTTTCTCTAGCGGCTTCAAGGCGCCACTTTGACAAGTCGTCTTTGTTTGTGGTGAAGTTGTTCACGCAGAATAATTTATAAGCTGGTTTTTCCTTTGGAAATACAATAACACAATATTGACGGCATGTCATTACCTCCAAGTGATAAATGAGTCAGTTTGCTTCTGGTTGTTTGTGCAGAGATAAACGTTGGCACAGTGCCTTCTTATCAGCATTTGCTCCATGATCTATACATGATTTATACCGTATGGAGCTTTAAGACACACGTCTACCTTTATACCGTATGGAGCTTTAAGACACACGTCTACCTTTATACCGTATGGAGCTTTAAGACACACGTCTACCTTTATACCGTATGGAGCTTTAAGACACACGTCTACCTTTATACTGTATGGAGCTTTAAGACACACGTCTACCTTTATACCGTATGGAGCTTTAAGACGCACGTCTACCTTTATACCGTATGGAGAGGACAAAATGACTAGTAAAAGATAGATGCAGCCGTCAGTGAGTTTTTATCAATGGTTCTTACATGTTAACTGTATTTGTGGGCAGCAGTGACAGCCTCTTTACACCAGTGAACACCAATCACTTTGTAATAAGCGGAGAGCTGAGGAGCCATTGAGGCCCAGAGCAGTCGTCCTCCAGTGCAGTTATGAAATGATGATATCATCTGGGAGCCGTTCCCAGCAGCCCACGTGACAGCAGCTCCACTCCGGGGAGAAAGTTTCACTCTGTACTAAAAAAAAATAAAAAGGTCATCAATCTTCAAGCAATTCAGCTTCTTTTTTTTTTTTTTTTTATTTATTTCTTTGCTCACTCTTTGCTCTCTGAGCTCATTGGACGAATCCTCCAGTGAATAGGCCGTGATTGTGGAGGATGAGCGGCTCCATCGAAATCTAATGGCTCGGAGGAAATTACAGTCGGTGGCTCAGCGGTGGGGAAAAAAGAGGGGACGATAATAATTCGATAGGTTTTCAAAAAGCCTGACTCACTGCATTTTTACCAGGCTGTGTGTCTCCGTGGTAACGCTGCACCTCGGCTGTATACAAACATATTACGTGGAAGAAGTGCGTGCATGAGGTGCATGCGAAGGAGGCGGTTGCGTAACGGCCGAGAGGCTGGAGGACAGAACAAGAAGTGCGTTCATTTGTAAGCGAAGCATCAGTTTGTAGGACACACACACACACACACACACACACACACACACACACATCTCTGATTAAAACCCAGCTGATGTGTAAATACTCTGTTTAAACAAAGACTGTCTCCAGTCTGCTGCTAATGGTTTGTTTTCTATTAGCAGCTGCTCGTGTTTGTAATTTTGTGGCGCTCCTTGTCGCGTCTTAATTGTTAATTGTGTCTCCTCCCAACTGAGAATGGATATTAAGTCCCCACTAATTACTGCTCTGTACAAACAGCCACTGCTCTGTCTGTGAGGAGACACTCTGCTGTGGTGCATTAGCTGCTGCTGCTGCTGCTGCTGCTGCTGCTGCTGTTTGATGATGAGGATGAGGATGGGATGGGTGTTGTAGTTCTTCCTTTGATCCGACTCATCTGTGTCACATCTGCTGACTCTGAACAAACCCGTGACTCCATGTTCTCAGTCGAAAGTAAAGTACGGCAGCTGAAACCAGGAGTTCACTCTCTTCAAGTCTTTGGGTCATGTTCACACCTGATACACAGACCTTTTGACCTCATGTGATCTCAGTCAAAGATGCCCAACTGGACCCGTTCTTCAAACAAACAGCTGGTCAAAAAATAAACAAATAAATAATATCTAATGTGGATATCGGACTTTTATTTTGAAAATATATATATATATAGATTTTGACAGGCATGTGTCAGACACCTGCAGCAGTCTGGCTCCTGCGACCTCTGAACGCTGACTGAAGCAGCAGCTTTATGTTCACCTGTGTAGCCTCTGATCATGTGATGCATCGGAGCTAAAAGCAGAGTGGTCAGGATGGGATGGCTGTCTCCAGCACTGTCAGGATTTGAGTTCTCTCATTACCTCAACTAACAGCAAACTGGAAACTCAGGTGTAACTGGTGTGAAACTAATTTCCAGTGAGACCAGAGGCAGCATCACTGTCTGATACACGGACAGTTACGTAGACAAAAGGAACCAGGTGTGATCGTAATAACCGAAGCTCACCTGCACTGACTTTCTGTTCCTACGCTCTCAGACAGCATGACCATGTCCATGGAGGGCTTCGGGCCCGACAGCGTCTTCACCACGCCGGCCGAGGACAACGGCCAGTACCGCATCAGCCGCAGCCTGGTGCGCTCCGCGGAGGGCAGCACCGTGCCCCTCACCCGAGTCAAGTGCCTGGTCTCCATGACGACGCCCCACGACATCCGGCTGCACGGATCGGCCGTCACGCCGGCGTTTGTGGAGTTTGACACGTCGCTGGAGGGCTTCGGGTGAGTCGGCATGACGACACCACACGAGTGACATCACACTGGTTTTATAAAATTGAGTCACATTATTAGTTAAGTATATAACTTAAGTGAGAGGCAGGAAGGGGGGTGGGGGGGGGGGGGCGGGGGGGTGATGATATGTGACCAAGCCCTCAGGTCGGGTTTAAACACTGAAGTTTTTTCAAAGTAAAAGTCTTTATGTGAGGAGCAGCAGTCGCTGTCTGTTCTCCTGTAAACCTTCCTCCACACCTTTCTCTTTGTGGAGCTTTTTTCCTCACCTCAGGTGGTGGAGGTGGAGGTGGTGGGTGGGTGGATAGGTGGGGGGGGGGCACTCATGTTATTTTCCTCCAGCACTGAATGTGTTTTTTATATTTCATTCTTCACCTGCACACGGTCACAGCAGGACGCTGTGAGCCGCCTCCAGGTGGAGCGCTGCATACAAATACACTGATTTTCTGCCTTTTATGTCGGCGACGCTCGCCACCGCTGCTGCTTCATGTAGCATGTCAGCGCCGCACACGGGGGAAGTTTGAGGTCGCTGGAGAGTGTCCTTGGCAAGTCGCCCACACACACACAGCTAAGACATGTATGTGTGTGTGTGTGTGTGTGTGTGAAGGAGCACATGTTACACTCACACACGGTAAACGAGTGCAGAGACTTAAAGTGTGACATGTTTTGTTTTTATTAATATTCATGAGGTTTAAGAAAAGCGGAGACGTTTACAAAAAGGTCATCGTAAATGTCTCGGCAAAATGCCAGAAGGTGTTTCCTGTTATTTCCCGACCTGCGTTGAATTATCACTCTGAGACAAAGAGGTCACAGAGGTCATGGGGAGGGGCGACATGGCTCAGTTTTGATTTGTGTGACCTTCGTGGTCGTGGTTGTTTCTGTTGTGTGTCTCTTTGCTCTGCTGCTGGTTTTTTACTTTCTCAGGTTTGCACTGTTGTTGCCCCCCCCCTCACGTCTCTCAGTCTTCCTCACCATGTTCACTGCGTTAAACTTGAACGGGGGCGGAGCCACAGGTCTCCAGTCTCAGGACACACGGGTTCATCCGCTCAGGTCTGATGCAGGAAAAATAAAACTTAATTAAATGTCCAAGGTGGTTCAGGATCAGAGGGCAGGTGCAGCTGCCTCCTCCTCCTCCTCCTCCTTATTGTATCACCCCCCCCCCCCCACACACACACACCTCCTCCACCTCCCCCGTGACCACACCTCCTGCTCCATCAGCTTGTTCCCTTCGCCCTGATGAGACCATGTGACTCCACAGAGCAGCAGCATCAGAATAGAACATGGAGTTTCTCCTGAAAACACAGCGAAGCAGCAGCTCAGTGAGGCACTGGCCCACTTTCTGCTCACACACACACACACACACACACACACACACACACACACACACACACACACACACACACACACACATACATGCACACATGCAGAGAGAGACTACCCCTCCTTTCCCTCCCATCTGTCAGCATGAAAAATTGATGCCCCTGCTGCTATTAGGGAGCTCACACACACTCTCACACACACTCTCACACACACTCTCACACACACTCTCACACACACTCTCACACACACTCTCACACACTCTCACACACACACTCTCACACACACTCTCACACACTCTCACACACACTCTCACACACACTTGCTCTTATCGTACACAACATGCTTAAACACACAAATGCACACTCAGGAGAAGGAGGGTTGGAGGATGTTTTTCAGTGTGGGTGGAGGGGGGGCAGCCGGGAGGAGACGTCCCAATTTCATAGAAGAAGAAGAAGAAGAAGCAGAAACGTAAAAATCCTCAGTGAAAATAAAAAGTGTGTTTGATTCTTCTTCTGTGGTGAAAACTGGGCAGAGGAGGCAGCAGACATGTGGGTGCAGCTCTCATTAGCTACACAGACTGATAGACTGAGGACAGCGGGGTGGTGGTGGTGGTGGTGGTGGTGGTGGTGGGGGCGTCTGTCCTTTACCGAGTGTCCTTCACTGAGTCATTGACTGTCTGCCAGCTGCAGGGACACCGTCCTGCTGTGCACCCTGACCTCTGACCTCCCTGTCCAGGTGGAAACATTCAGATTCATGAGCACAAATAAA